>JAGVSP010000991.1:0-48675 GCA_022494985.1 Micrasema minimum
CATGAAAAAAAATTGTGCGTATTATGAAATTTACAAACTGCCATGCTATGTATAAATTATGTATTTCCAAGGCAGGTCCACGTTCCGTAGTTCCGACGTCAACTGACGACGCCAGGTAAGAGTGGTGTGGCGTTCTATCCTCGCTGCTTGTGGGTTGATTTTAAGTTCTTTTCATCGGGTTAACAAAGTCTCTCATATGCCTACATAAAACACACGCAGTCAATAAATACGGGTAGGTACAACAATTTGATTGGTTTTGATCATTTTGTTTTGTACAACATTTTGAATGAATACAAATACTTGTAGACAAATTACTGGATTATACCCATGCTGGGCTGATATCAGATATTATTGATATCTCAACAGAGACAGAGACATGGCATGTCAGATGACAGGCGAATGGGGAATGTTGTAATTACGTCAAGTGCCACTTAACCCAGTCAATGACAGGTCATAAGCCCTGTAAACGCCTAGATAACCCACATTCGTTTCCAGAGCTTCTCTGTCTCTGTTGAGATATCAATAATATTTTGTTTTGTGTTCGATTGCAAATTAAATGGATTCAAGTATCAACCAATCTTTTAATTTTATTTAGTAATTACTATGTTCGGAGGTAAGTTTGATATATACGATAAAAAGGCTTCTTGCCCCTGATCTAGAGAAGTGACATTCCGACATGATATTACGCGAATAGATTGATGGAAGACTAATCACCCTGCCTCGTAATCCAACACTCGGGAATATTGTCAGATTCTGCTGTCGATCGAGTAATCGAATTTTCCCCAAATTTGGAATAAGAAATTGTATATAAGTACGTAATAATACATATGTAATTCGCCTTAGTGAGGTATATATAGAGGTGAGACAGCGGACGCAATAACCATTGGTGTCAACTTTCACTTGGCGAAGCCGATTCGGCTTACTGAACCTTATACTACGAATGTGTCCCGAGAGCCTTAACCTAACCTAACCTAACCTAACCTTGATCGACAATTTTGTAATAAAGTGTAAATCCGAAAATCGTTATGAAATATTATAATGCGATCTCTCAGGCGAATGTGTGGTAAAACTATGTACGATGGGTGCACTAATGTTGAAATTAGAGCAGAATGCAAGGCTGAGATAGCATTATCGACAAAATTAAGAAAGGTCTTTTACGTTGGTTCGGTCATGTAGAGCGAATGGATGATGAAAGAACGGCTAAAAAAATATATGATGCGACTGTCCCTGGATGCAGAAGTCAAGGAAGGCCGAAAAAGACATGGCATGATCAAGTAAAACAAGTGCTTGAAAGTGGGCATGTAAGAAGTCGGAATAATCGACGTGCGTGCATGAAAGATGTATGAATGTGGAGGAAGCAAGAGAAGTATGCCAAGACAGAGTGGTGTGGCGTTCTATCCTCTCTGTCTACCCCTTCGGAGAAATGGCGTGATGGTTAGTTAGTAAGTTAGTGGACCTTATGTAGAAAACTTAACGTGCTAACTACTACACTACGAGATAGACAAACGTAAATCTCAACAAAATATTATGTAAATCAGATTTTTCTAAACTCTAATTCATTTTTTGACTCTATGGAAAATTGATTCGCCTTTCCCAGGAAAAGGTGAAAGAAGTTTAAAACACTGTTTTTTCTGCCTTCATAACGCGGTACTCAATTCCTTTTCGAATCCAAATATTCAATATCTGTAATGACCTATTACCATCTTCTCTCCTTTAAACTCTTCACATCTATCACTGTCACAGGAGAGTGATTTTACGGACATGGGAAATGAAAAGAAACTTAAAAGGGAATCCAATCCAGTGTTTTAAAAAAAAATCTATACCCAAGTAATTGAAAAGTTTGTAGATTTGAAATGCTAACTTAAAAGCTAACATAAAATTTATGCTTATTTATGCTTAAAGCTAACATATAAATAATGCTTCCAAAAGCACTCACTTTGTAGTTATTAATTATAAGGTATTTAAATAAAACATTTTGTTTTATACTGCTTTTTAATTTGTTAAAAAAAGTAATTAATTCGACCAAATTCGGTCGTACAAGAGATCTCTTAAATAATTTTAAATTGTTACCTGACATGTTTAAGATCCCTGTATCTAACTATCGAAACACGACCTCTGATTTGAGGAAATATTATTTTAATAAGTATTTTGAATGATACCTTTTCTACTTGCATCGATATAATATATGGTTTTACCGTTACTGTAATAATTCACTTTATTGTTTCTTTAGGTTTTATGTTTTCATTGGATTGGTTCTGTTTTTGAAGTGAAAACTTCTTTAGAATCGTTGGGAGTGATTTGAAAATTAATGTAACGAAAAAGCGTCTAAAAAGAGACAAACATATAGATCTATGGGATTTAGCCTGCGAGAGAATGAGATAGAACACAGTTTCCGCCGGCTGGCAGTAGTTCCATCTACCTCATCAGATACATCTACCAGTTGATCGCCGGCACCCCTTATACTTTTATAATGTGGAGGTCCTAGGCTACAAAACAGAATTTGTTCTATTCATGAATCTGAAGAGGTAGATTCGACTCCCAAAATTTTGTAGCAAAACCGAGGAAGAAGGCGCCTTGACGCGGTATTTCACAGATATATTGATAAAATCGAAACAAAAACTTTTGTCTTATACTTTAGTTATCATGAGCCGCTCGTATCACTTGTAGAAATTGAAGACATGGATCATGAATAATTAAAAGAAAAAAAGGTATCAACTGGGTACCAATATTTAAAATAAATAAATCCTATAATTATCCCACTCCTGATACTGCATTTATCTCATTCTCTCTCAGCTTAGTTTTATTAAGGTTTCACTTCTACCTGTAGCTCAAGCACAGATAACTATCGACGTAGTTAAAAACGTGCTATTCACGTGCTAACGCTAACGATTTGAGCGATCACAATGACATATCTTTCAATACCGCGATCTCTGAGCCGAGCATCGACGATCTGAGGCGAGCGGAGCCGAACTACGCTATATCGCGGCCGTCTGTCAAACGTCAAATCATCGCGCTTGTCGGATTTTTTATTATGTCGACTGCTTTTCTCAATATTTGGCTTGCCGAAAACCGGCTAAATTTATAATAAAGATTGAATGGTATATTTTGCACTGGTTCAGTCATCTCTTTCCTATGGAATAATTGGATGGGGGGGAGCGTATAGTAATCATATAAAAATTTTGGAAACAACTCAAAAATTAATTATCAAAATAATGCTCCATAAAGAGAGAACCTTCCCCTCCCTCCAATTGTTTCAGGAAGCAAATCTAATTGGATATAAGACGAACATATTTATTGCAATGTTTAAATTATGTATTTAGGCACCAAACTTTTTTGCTAGAAGCTCAAATAGGTCTAAGTCAAAGAGAATCCGAGTGCTAGAAATTCCATATTGTAAATCACGACTTGCTCAGAGACATGCACATTTTATTGCCCCCAGTTTTAATTTAATTCTTTTTTAACTGACAATAAAATGGCATTGTCAGATTTTCCAAATTTTTCATCTTTTAAAAAATTAACCCAAAGTTGGATACATAGTGTAAGGTAGAATCATTCTTACTTTAAAGACAATAACTATAACATAATCTACGTCATTTTTATTATTTTTTATTTTTTTATTTTATATATTATAATTATTTCCCTCTTCTTCTTCCGGCATAAAAGATACCAATATCTTGTGTTCATTCGTTTTTTGACTATCTTGTTTATATTATCTGCTATTTTTCCATTTATTTTTTTTAACTTTATCTTTCTCTGATGTCAGTGTGTATTAGAATAAAATGAACATGTGTTTTTTATTTTTCTCTAAATGAGTTATTGTAAAAACTCCTAGGGAGCATTGAATTGAAAAAAAAAGAATTCTCTATTTTTTTCTATGTTTTGTTATTTTTATAAATAAAAAATATCCATATTCCATATCCATATTCCCTTCCAAATTTCTCGTCTCTGTTGAGATGTCAAATTGTAATTATTAGCCCGTAATGGGTGAAGTCCAGTTTTTGTCTACAAGTAACTGGACACACTCAAAAAATGTTGTTTTTAAAAAAAAATATATAAAAAAAAACTCACGCGCATTCTCAGGCACACACGCTGATAATTCCAACTTTCTTCACGGCCACTTTCTACTAAGGATATTTTCTCACACATGACGTCACAAATGCGACGTATTTTACAGAACACTAAACAATGTTGTCATATAAATTATCTCGTTTTCTCAGTTTTATACAATAAATAGGTCAGGGATGGAGCGTGTAAACCAACCCTTTAATTTATTAATATAGCAACGTGAATTTCCATGAAACATTAAACGGAGAGGGTGAAATGAACCACTTGTAGATATTGATTTGTTTGATGATAATATTATGATTTCGGGTGAATTCGTTTATACGCGGTTGTAGTACAAACAAATTGGCATGTTCTATGAAAACGTTTTCTTTGTTTTCCATTACATACTTGTAATGTTCCTACCTTGTTTGTTTACACATGGCCTTGCTTTTAAACAATAAACTTTGTTGTTATGCTCGGCGACGAATTCAAAATTAAATATAAAGATATTATAAAGAAATAATATAATGCCCGCTGTATATGCCCACAGTTTCTTGTTCAGAAAACTACACAGTTTCTTGTTCAGAAAACTACACAGTTTCTTGTTCAGAAAACTACACAGTTTCTTGTTCAGAAAACTGTGCAGTCTGTCAAACTTCTGTCAAAAGACACGCTAAATATGTGTATTTTTGAAACGCGATTGTAAGTTATTATCGTATGTTTGCTCTCAGGAAATTGTATATTTAGCTAATACTGTAAATATGTTATTGGTTTTTTACGTATTTAAAAGCATACAATAAACCAATATCTACTTAAACGTTTACATAAAAAACATTAACTGTCATGTCAGCTTAAATCTGACAAAAGCACGCAGTTTTTTTAAACAGTTTTCGTTGTATACGGGACCGTTTTCAGACTGCATAGAAAACTGCGCAGAAAACTGTCCCGTATATAGCGGGCTTAAGACTTTATTCAAAAGTTTTAAAATCAATATTTTCATTTACAAAATTCATCATCATCATACCATATTCGCTCCCTATGGAATCCACAAACTGCCTCCAGGCCAAGCGATCGGCCGCCAGCTCTCGTGCATCCTCCCAAGTCAAGTCCACGTCCCGCAGCTCTGACGCAAACTGCTGACGAACTGTCAACAGTGGACGACCAGGACGCCGAGAACCTGATGCCTTGTGAAATAGGCAAGCGTGGTTAAGGCTCTCGGGAGGCACACGTAGTATATGGCCTAGCCAGCCGAAACGCCTTCGCCGGATGACAGTAGATACCAAGGGTTGCCGTGTCCGTCGCCTCACCTCTGTGTTTCTTACAAAGTCAAACCACCGCACCGCACACCTAAAATTACAAAATTCGGTTAGTTAAAAACGCCATTCTATTAGGTTGGCACTAATATGACGTGTTTGGGTGTTTCTATTGTGTTAGTAAGAAGAAGAGAGACATACTCGAAGTGGAGCGCTTTCTCTCTCTTGGCGCACTACGCTACGTCAGACGAGTTTAAATGTTCACTTTATCTTTTCCGCCCGAATTAAAAATGACAGTTTCTGGGGCGAAATGCGCCAGGATGGGATTTTGACAGCGGCATTTGACTCCGTATTAAGCCGACACTATACTTGTCAGCCTGTAGCTCAATCACAGATAACCATCGACGTAGTTAAAAACGTGCTAACCACGTGCTAAAGCTAACGATTTGACCGATCACAATAAACATTCGTTCATACCACGTTCGCCGAGCCGATCATTGCCGAAGCAACGCTCGGGAATGCTCGGCACGCGATATCGCGGCCAGACGTCAAACGTCAAATCAACGCGCATGTCGGATTGTTTATTATGTCGACTGCTTTTCTCAATATTTGGCTTGCTGAACGCCGGCTAAATGCAATACGGCACTCGAGAAAGATTGAATGAAGATATGTGCGAAGAATATATATCTCGGGAAAGGGCTCGCGACTTGATGCGCTCGTGTAATAATCCCGATCGATAACTTTTAACGCGTTTTCCATTGTGATCGCGAAAACGTTAAACATCCATGGGTAAGAAATCGTTATCACGTCGCTTATTACCGTGTCGACAGTGATCTGTGATCGAGCAACTGAACCGCTTTTTTACCAACCTGCGCATTCGCCAGAGTTTGTATCTAAAGTTCGCTTTTGTAAAAGGTAATGATCTGAAACTAGGTGGCGGGAGAAAATGAAACATGTACTAACTTGTCAATGCACTTTGTTCCGATGCGAATACATGGTGTAACAAATCTCGTAGTACAACCCGAAAACTGGTGAATCTACATCATATTTGGAGTCGAATGTGTAATTTGACTTTTGAATCTAACTAACTAACTAACTAACCATCACGCCATTTCCCCGTAGATGTAGGCAGAGAGGATAGAACGCCATAACACTCTGTCCTGAAATACTTCCTTTGCTTCCTCTACATTCATACAACTTACTTACGTACTTGGTCATGCCATGTTCTTTCTCGCCTTCCGCGGCTTCTTTTAAACTTATTTTAGGCACTTGCATTTAAACTTATTTTAGGCGTTCTTTCATCACTCATTCGCTCCACATGACCAAACCATCGTAAAAGCCCTTTCTTAATTTTGTCGATAATGCTTATCTCAGACTTGTACTCTGCTCTAATTTCGACATTTGTACACCTATCATACATAGTCTTACCACACATTCGCCTGAGAGATCGCATTCCAACAGCATTCAGTTTACTTTCATCCTTCTTTTTCCAACACCACGCTTCACTACCATACATAAGGGTTGGTACCAGAACTCCGTTGTGTACTGCCAATTTTGCTTCTTTCGATAAGTTTTTAAATGTATGATTTTTTATAATCATTTTGGTAATTTTCGTACCTTCGTTTACTTCGTAAAATTACCTACCTAAGATATAAATCACCATGTCCTGACAGACATTCTTTGCTTCCTCTACAGTCATACATCTTCTCATGCACATACGCTTGTACAATGCTTATCGACAAAATAATATGCTTACAATACGCTTTAAATCTAGGTGGAAAATACATATTTTTTCTTCTCACAAAAGCTTTCATTAGTACAGCAGATTAAATTATTTGAATATAACTATTAAAAGTTGAATAAAAATACTTGATACTCTTCCACTTTTATTTATTTGACCAAATAGCGCTTTCGCCCTGTAACGGGCATCTTTAGACAGTCTGTATTTTTATTTAACTGTTATTAATTTTATTAAAATAATTTAATCATGGAATTCCCCCAAATAATGTCAATAAAAAATATTGATAAAAAAACAGCAGATTAAGTAAACTTGCATGAAAATTCTTTTTAAAATGCGTTTTTTTGTTGTTTTCTTTTTCAATAGTATTAGTTTGACTAAATAAATGATTTTTGAAAGCAACTTGCAAAAATTTATATATTTTTAGAAAAATTGTATGGAAAACGCCGCCCCTTCTATTCTTGTTCGAAGATAGAGGGTGAGTATTTAAGTCGATGACTATTTACGGAAATCATTATTTCACCACCAGAATTCAGAATCAGCGGCAGTCTTTTCTTTTAATGGAGAGCTTGAATTTCCACGTTACGTTTTTTCTTTACTTTTTTCATTCCGTTTTTACTCCCGCAAATCAAGCAGTTTCAATTCCTTTCCTTGAAAGCCTTCTTTGTTAGAGAGTCCCACATATTAATCTAGATTATTCTGTTCGATTTTCTTCTCCATACTGTCCTCATTGTAATTTAACCTACCTACACGGTGGCACCAAACATTAATTAATCTGCAGGTTATTTGTTAAAAAAAAACAAACTTAGACTTCTCACCTTCGAACAAGAATTCACTAGAAGGGGCGTTTCCATACAAATTTCCTAAAAATATACGCTTCCTAGGGTTAATTTTATAACATCTCTTATTATCAAATTCCACCCTCTAAAGACTCCAGCACTTAGGCCAATATACGAAACGTATGACGTAGATGTCTAGTGATGACGTAGATGCCTATTGGTGACGTAGTGGGTAACTAGACTTCAAGTATGAAATGTCTGTAGCTTTTTTTTTTTTTTTTTTTTTTAAAAGAAATCTATGCAATCTTATGATATTTGCACATATTTCAATTTGTAAATACTATTTTCAATAAAACCTAAGCGGCTTGTGCTTGAAAATAGGAATCGAGTCGTGTCGAAGTGGGGATTCGAACCGACGATCTCTGGACTCAGAGATCGCGACATATTATTTTTACTAACGAAAGAAATATGCGTTCTCATAATATAACCAATTACTTATATTTCGGGGCTTCTTCAAAATACTACTATTACTACTCTCCTTATCCGCACCCAATGGTGCATAGGGCACTGCAATGATACACATGGGCAGCGAATCTCGATAATTTTATACTCGGAAGCAAGATGATCAGTCTTACGCTTCAGCGCTTCTTTAAAATGGTCGGAAATAACTGTGCCAGAAAAAAGAAAATAAGTTATTATTTACATATAATTTTTACAATTTTGTATGTAAGCACACATATATGTATGTTTGTATGTGTACCCATGTGTGCATACAACATATCTGTTTATAGTTTATCCCGAAAATGAACAGAATTGAGTTTTCGTATGTTTATATTTTTTGAATATATTACTTTTACTGTTTATTGTGCTCACCGTTGGGTATGGGCATAAAAAGGTGCACAAATACTTCTGATAATAATTGGTTTAGTGAATGCCTGTAAATGGACTTAATTGGTGATTTTTACATACATATTTATAATATCCTTTATCCGTTTACAAATTTTTAGAAAATAGTTATATGATAGCTTTCTTTTTGAAAAATTGATCCAGAGATCCCCGGTTTGAATTCCTCACTCCACCATGACTTGATTCTTACTTTTAAGTACATGCCACTTAGGCATTTAAAAGTATAACATTGAAGACTGAATTTGGTCGCTTTGAATAAAATAAATGAGTACTTTAACTTATGTCACACGGTGTATTTTGTACTTCAATTTTAATACTTTAAATTGAACGTCTGCATAAGTAATGGGTCCCCCGTGACACGATGACAGCATCTTTATCAAACGGAAATTATTATTTTACAAATTGAAAACAATTCTTATGTACGTACTGATCAGCGGTGATTTAAAATATTTTTTCACAGTGCTCCACTGTGATAAAGAAAATTTTTTATCTGGAAAATATTTAGTATTTAGCGAAAACATTTTTATAATGTTTGTCGATAAAAAAAAATTATTCACGTAAAAAAACAAAATATATAGTTTAATTTTAGACAGTAAAATTTCCGACGGCGCGGCGTGAAGGCAACTCCCAATATGCATATATATATTTTTTAAATATAAAAAGAAATCTATGCAATTCTTATGATATTTGCACATATTTCAATTTGTAAATACTATTTTCAATAAAGCCTAAGCGGCTTGTGCTTGAAAATAGGAATCGAGTCGTGTCGAAGTGGGGATTCGAACCGACGATCTCTGGACTCAGAGACCGCGACGCTACCCACTGAGCCACCACCCGTTCAAAATATATATATATTTTTTAAACACCTTAACAGGCCAGGAGGCCCAGGTTTGAGAAAAATCACTTTTGATTTTTGTGTACTCACCGGGAATTATTAATTACGAAATCACGAAAAGTGCTTAATAAAATAGCGACACTTTTATATCAAAACCAATTCAGTGTCTTTAGTGCAGTCTGAAATCTTATTTTTACCCGACTTTTCTTGTTTTAATTTTAATAGCATTGAAAAAAATCACGAGTTCCATTGTTTAGGCGTTCTTTTGAAACCTACAACCAAAATGAAGACTCATAAATACTTAACAATTTTCTCAACAGATGTCACTAGTGAGAAATAGCTTAGAAACGACGAAAAAGAATTCAATATATTGCAAGTTTTCGAAATTTGTCATATCTAGTTATCAGATGATGGGCGGAATGGGGAATATAGACAGATTATAAGCCCTGTCAACGCCTAGATAAGCCAAAATTCACTTCAAGGGCTTCTTTGTCTGTGTTGAGATACCAATAATGATAAACAAGGTTTTTTATTTCAATAATTTATAATGAATAACTGCAAAGTGAGTGTTTCTAGCAAACATTTTACAATTGAATAATAAGGTTTACTGCGCTCCGTGTACCAATACGTTAAACCACTGACTATGGACACACTACTTGTACAGTATCATTGTTAACTGAAATGGAAAAAGATTATTCTCATCCAGAGAATTGTCTCAAATCGGGGAGTTTAAACGCCTTATTAGCATAACACGGTGTTCCTTCGTTCCTGGAAAAATCAACTCAGAGAAAAGGCGGAAGAGAACACAGGGTTGTTCTCAAATATCTTTTCCTTTACAAATATATTTACTTGATGGGGTAGTTTGGATCAGTAAGTAATTTCTTCTAGTAACTTCTTCTTTGTCATATTGATTATCTGCTAAACGTTGAACGTCGTGGTCCTCTGATTGTACAGAAATAGACTATACTAATCGCCTCCCTCGGTCCTGGGTCATGTCGATTTATTTATTTATTTCATTTTTAATATGACATTTTTAATATTCCTTTTCCAGTAATTGGCAGTACACAACAGAGTTCTGGTACCAACCCTTATGTACGGTAGTGAAGCGTGGTGTTGGAAAAAGAAGGATGAAAGTAGACTGAATGCTGTTGAAATGCGATCTATGTGTAGTAAGACTATGTATGATAGGTGTACAAATGTCGGAATTAGAGCAGAGTGCAAAGCTGAGAAAAGCATTATCGACAAAATTAAGAAAGGGCTTTTACGATGGTTTGGTCATGTGGAGCGAATGGATGATGAAAGAACAGCTAAAAAAAAGTTTAAAAGCAAGTGTGCCTTGATGTAGAAGCCTGGACTCGCGATACGGAGGTTTCAGCCTCCTGGCCTGTTGAGGTGGTGAAATAAATAAAAAAATTAAAAATACCAGACGATTGATGGTCTAAGCGTGTTTTGAATAATACTGTAAGATTCTTTAGAAATTCGAAGACTCTGTAATAATTACTACCTTCTACTCATAGTCCGCAATCCACACTGAACAGTCCGTGGATCATTTACAGATTTCTTGTATAAAGATTAGGTCTTTGACTATTTTCGATTTACCTTTGGAACTCTGAAGATTCCCCCATAGATTCAGTCCCATTGAGATTGCTTATCAGTTTTTATTTCTGCTCAGCTCAGCAGTCTGCAGTGAAAGGAAAAAGAAAGGTCAAAGACTCGACTTTCATTTAAATTAATAATTAAAACGTTTTTAATTACGTACCTACTTGTAAATATTACTGGGAAAAAATATCGATAAAATTAAGAAATTACGTGTATTAATTAATTTCTTCTCATAATTTTTTATTAGGTTTCATTCACCCCATCTATCACCGAATACAGTTTTGCTTTATATTTTTATCTTTAATGCATTCCTCACTGGGGGACCCCGTGCCGAGGAGAGCATTTCACAGATTTAATGTTTTTTTTTTTTTTTTTGATTTTATTAATAAACGTCAATAACAGCCAATTATAACAAAAATATAACCCACATTTCCACACACACACTTAAACAATGTCTAAACAATAATAATTTACACACACACTTAAACAATGTCACTCACTAATAGTATAACAAAAATGATGAGTATGACAATTATTGTTGTAATTTCTTGAGTCTTGAGCACAGTACCTTATAATAGCTTAATACACATCAATATTAATTATTAAATAGGGTGACAATGGTTTCAGGACCCAAAGTTTTAATAAAAAAATTAATTAAATTATTCTGATCCGTCACGCTTTTAAGTGAAACGTTAATCTAAGCAAGTGATTGTTAGGATTTTTTTATCTTGTTCGTGCTATATAAAACAAAGTCGAAATCTCTCCATAAACCTTCTCCAAGCCAAGCGCCTGAGCATCCTCCCAAGTCAGGTCCACGTCCCGCAGCTCTGGCGCAAACTACCGACGCGCGACGGCTTGTCAACAGTGGACGTCCAGGATGCCTTGACCTGATGCCTTTTAAAATAAGGAAGCATGCCCAGTATATGGCCTAGCCAGCCGAAACGCCTTCGCTGAATGACAGTTGATACTAAGGGTTGATCCGTCCGTTGCCTCAACTCTGTGTTCCTTACGAAAAATATTATTCATAAAGAAATAATTTATCCTAAAATAAAACAACCCATAGTGCGCGAGACTATTTTTAGACATTCTTTTCTCGATGTTGGCTATTAAACTATTGGTTATTTTACATTTTCGCTCTTAATTAAGAAAAAATATAAAAAATAAGTCAAACCATAGTGCAAACTATTTAGATATTCTTTTCTCGATGTTGGCTATTAAAGCTATTGGTTATTTTACATTTTCGCTCTTAATTTTCTAAATTAAAACGAAAAAAAAATATAATAAAAGGATCTCAAAGATTCATTATTTGTACTTATATTAAGCACAAACTAATCCTTTTGACCTTCAAATTGTAAAGAAAAGTTGTCTCATCTTGTATCGACAGAAAAAGTCTCTCAGTTTCAATTTTGAAAAAGCTCTCAGTTAGAAAGTACTAAGGAAGATATAAAATTTGAGTGCGCAATCAACCTTAAGGTCTCTACGGTCATTTAAAACCTTATGGAAGTACTTAATCGAGGGTAGTTTACACAGAGAAATATATTTGTACCTAAGATTAATACAAAAATTATATTTTTGTTTGACATCTTGTTTAAGACGAGAAGTTTGGAACGGAATATGGATATCTAGGCGTTTACAGGGCTTATGACCTGTCATTGGCTGGGTTAGGTGGCCACTTGATGTATTACAACATTCCCCATTTCACCTAGTATTTGATATCCATATTTGCCAATTATCTGAACATGTATATATACAGTGAAATGGCGCGACGCTTCACATGTGAACACTCTCTGTCATCCATTGAGAAAATTGCCAAGCAAGTGCATATTTTACAGAAGTGAAGTCATGAAACGGGTGGCGTGCGTTTCTACCTATCTGTGCTTCCGACTTTCGTACTTGGAAGTAATTTAATTATTGATTTTGAATTTAATTGAAACGAGCATTGTTTATAATGAATGTAATCAATAAATTCAACTTAACTCAGAGCTGTCAGATTAACACCTGAAGAAGAATGTTGTTTATAAAAATTAGCTGGTAAAAGTTATAAGCATAACAAATTGAAGATTCATCTTCAGGCGTTTCCGAGTAGGTGATATAATTCGGTAAGAATCTCACTTGCAATCATAAAGGTTTCTGCTAAAATGCTTAGCAATTTTCTCAATGGATGGCAGAGAGTTCACATGTGAAGCATCGCGCCATTTTACTGTATATTGGCAGATATGGATATAAATTACTAGGTGAAATGGAAAATGTTGTAGTACATCAAGTGGCCACTTAACCCAGCCAATGAAAGGTCATAAGCCCTGTAAACGCCCAGATATCCATATTCCCTTCCAAGTTTCTCGTCTCTGTTGAGATGTCAAATTGTAAGAAGAAGGTAGACTGAATGGCGGCCATCTTGTTTTGCGACAAAAGCCTGTATGAAGATTGAAATTGCATACTAAATTGACTCGGGACGAGGTCCGCTGGCTTGGAATGTCGGTACAAGGGCTTAAAAACGGAAACCGGAAACAGTAGATGTAGGTACAAGGAGTGTCGTCATTGCTTACGATTTTGAAATAAATATTATTTTCAACATTTTTGAAATATTTCACCATATTTCAAAATGTTTAAATATTCGCGTGTACTAGAAAACTGAATAGCGCTGGGATTTTTTATTGAACTCAGCGGCACGTCCGTAATAACTGACGGCCGTCTCGAACGCTTGAATGTTGAAAAGGTTCTACAAAATAATATAGAGAAGTTCAGAGCTTGCATTTTCCAATGAAATGAGAGAACTCGGAAATACTGGTAACTAAGATGGCAACTTTTATTAATTAAAATATGCATCTCGTGAACAATGCATATTGAATCGGTGCAACACCGCCTACTCAGAAAAGTAGCATAGATGATCGGTCTGGGGAGAGATGATTACAGCTATGAAGATATGGAGTCAATGTTGAGAATCTCTAATCTTCAAAAGCGTAGATCTAACATTGATTCCATTTTCATATTTAAATTGCCAAATGGCATGATAGATGCACCATCTTTACTGACTCAAGTGACTTTCTGTATTCCAGTCCGTAGGTTGAGAAATAATGACGTGCTGTTCCTTAGTCACCACAAAACTAACTATGGTTTTCATGCCCCATTGTCTCGATTGTGTCGTATTGTAAACTCAACGGGATCTGGACTTCTTCGGTATAAGTCTATCAAGATTTAAACATTCACTGAAGTAGACCCGATCCTGTCTTGAGTCTTGAGTGTGTCCACATTTTATTCTAACTGTCTTAGTTTCACCAATTTAATGTTCTGTCACTTATTTTTACTGCTTGTTATCCCTTTTATGCTTATCTATGTATTTAAAATGGATTTTTGGAATAATATAAATTAAAAAAAACGATTAAATATTGTATGGCTGACAGAGACTCCCAGAATAATCTTGCTAAAAAAGCGCTAAATTTTTTTGAGCAGAGATTATTTCATCCGTTCCATGTTAAAACGCACCTCCAACTTTCTTTACCGTTTTATCATTAATCCACAGTTTTCCTTCGACGGTATTTTATCTGGAATATTTTTAGGAAATTTTCTATGTATTTTGTTCCCATTGAAGCACTTTCAGTTTTTGTAAAATTCTGTAAAAGGATTCGAGGAGAATTCACATTCAGCATCCATTTTTTATTTTGATTGAGGACAGAAAAAAATGCTGAGTTCAAATCTTGCTCCATTTTGCATAATTTTTATACCAAGAGAAGAGAATTTTTAATGTGTTTGCTTCATATCATAATAAATTATGAATCATACATGACAAAATTGAAGCGACTAGTTTTTATACTCAACTCTTTCATGGGAAGACTTTAAAGTGAGGTATTACTTTTTTTTATGGTTGATGCCTTGGACTGGCTCTGAAGCGTAAGACTGATCATCGTGCTTTTGTATATCAAATTATTAAAACAAACAGCACTTGGTGAGCCAATACAGTGCCCTATGCACCATTTGTTGGAGACAAAAGAAAGTATTATAGTAGTATTATAGGACCTAGGTATTAAAAATCACATTATTTTGCTTTCTATTATTTTTTACTTTCTTAAATTTCCTACTTTTTACCACGAATTTTACACAGACGTGTAGTGCTTGTGCCAATTTAAAAATGAATACCTTTTTCATATCATTGAAGTACTCGAAGAATCTTTGATAAAATCGCTTTCACGATGGTTCCGAGTTCGATTCCTGGTAAAGGAAAATAAAATATGGTTTCTTCAGGACTTGGTATTTTTCAAAACTTTTTGATTGTACTTTCTGGCCTGTTCGGGTAGTTGAAACCGAAATAAAAATTATTTTCGTGCAATATTACCCACCCGCCTACCCTTGGGTACATTCAATTCAAAACTTAAATACATACGTGACGTCCACAAGGTCCAAAAAGTGGCAAAACCTATAATTTGCCCTATTAAACACGGCATAGTGACCCGAATTTGAAAACGTCGGTTCGAGGTGCAAATTTAATTAAGGATACCCTGCTTCCTATACCCGAATTAAATAGCCACATTTAGAAGAGATACGATTAAAACCTTCCCATAAATAATAAACAAGTTGATTTTCATTATTTCTGGCTTAGCGCTTTCATTATAGAATTTAGAATAATGCTAGAATTTATTGGAATGGTGGAACGGTCACAATTATGTACACATAATTATTGATAATTAAATTTGAAGATTTTCTTTGAATTGTATGAATAATCTCATCTGGCACCTACATATTCATGTAAATAATGAAAATGATATGAACTATTGTAAGCGATTTAAGCCTTTCTGTTTTTGATTAAACAAACCTGTGATAAATGTGAGGTATATAATATTAATTTTGTAAGACAATTATACAGCATTATTTTTTACACAATAAAAAAAAGTCCCTTCAAAAGAGTTCAAATAAATTACGACCATCATTAAAAATCGATATTTCGATATTTCTATAACTATTCCTATGTTACTATACAATCTTAACCTGCAAGATAATTTATTTATTTATGCGAATCGTGGCACCTAACTAGGGCTCAAGACAGCAGACTTCTGAGTTTTGAGAAAAGGTGTCTTAGAAGAATTTTAGGTGTGCGGTGGTTTGACTTTGTAAGGAACACAGAGGTGAGGCAACGGACACAGCAACCCTTGGTATCTACTGTCATCCGACGAAGGCGTTTCGGCTGGCTATATACTAGGCCATATACTACGTACGCCTCCTGAGAGCCTTAACCATGCTTGCCTATTTTACAAAGCATCAGCTTCTCGGCGTCCTGATCGTCCACTATTGTCAATTTTTCGGCAGTTTGCGTCAGAGCTGCGGGACGTGGACTTGACTTGGGAGTATGCACGGGAGCTGGCGGCCGATCGCTTGGCCTGGAGGCAGTTTGTGGATTCCATATGCTCCACATAGGGAGCGGATATGGTATAATGAATGAATGAATATTTCAATGTTATGCACACAGAGCTATGTATAATAAATGAACAGTAATATTCAAAAATATTATACACATAAAAAACAGCAATGAGTTATAAGCCGTATTATTTTTGCGAATTATTTAATTATTCCAATATTTACATATAACTATAGAAAAACCGAAGCGAATAACAAGCGGCTATAATTCTCTTCACATTCAGTTCAATTTTCCAAATCCTTGTCTTAAGGCCCTTCATTGAACGTCTCAGATTATATTTACACCCAGAAATAGGGGCAATTCACCCCCTTGGAGCGATAGAACCTCCCTTTTCCTCAGCGCTATTTGAAGGCTTTTGGTACCCATCCTTTGTCCTTACAAAATTTCCCTGTGTCTATATTGGTTCAACCTATCTATAGACGGTGATTTAATGTTCATACGACCTTCAAAGTACGATAAATTGACGCAGTTAATTAACAGGTAGATACATATTATTAAAAATAATAAATGTGTGGAATCTGCATCTAAAAACCTTATTATATATTAAAAGCTTATTTCTTTAGAATCTCGTATCCAAGCACTGGGCTGAAATTTAGAGGCCGGCCACAAAAAGATTACAATATTGAATAGTTTGAAATAGTTTTAGAAGTCGTTCTTGGAGCACATAATAAGATAAGAGGCTTTACATAATTATGTACAGCGCCCTTGAGGTAATTTCTAGCGAAAACGGCTTTTTATAAAACATTTAATCTATTATTATATTTCATGTCATCATTATCATCATAAGCATATGGATTCCACAAACTGGCTCCAAGCTAAGCGATCGGCCGCCAGTTCCCGTGCATCCTCTTAAGTCGGGTCCACGTCCTGCTCTGACAAAATCTGCAGATGGATTGTCGATATTGGATATTCAACACTAACAATAGATTTAGTGGGGTAGTCCCCGTCTGGTCGCCCTCGTTTGCCTGAGTCCCTCGGTGCTGCGTTTCTGGGGACTGCGTGGGTGTTCCTTGCCGGAGTCCTTCTTTCTCATTTCTTTGCGTATGACTGTGACTTGTTTTGGTTAGGATGTGGATAGGGTGCGGCAGGGGACGCATGAAATAGGTCCGCCAGATAGGATGACTGGTTGAATATTGTAGGTTGTGGTTTGGACTCGGCCGGGGTTGCTGCTGCGTCTTCTCTGGGCGTTGTTGACGGGGAGCGGGCTGCGGTTGGGCGGGTGGTAGTTGTAACTAACTACTAAAAAGGGGTAGAATTACTAATATCCCTGTCACTGTAAATTTGGGCCAGCTCCTTGAGCAGGTTGGGGTGAATGTTTTTATGACAATCTTAGAGCCGAGACAGTGATAGGGGCAATGAAAGCATTTGGTCGCGTATTTTAACCTTCTTTTCTTCCGCTTTTTCCAGTTAAAACTGAATCTATTAAATTTCGCGGATTAGCTTTAAAAAATCGGTAGAGTTGTGCTGGACTGAAAAAAGACTCAATAGTCTTTAAAACAGTCTAGGGAAAGGGTGGGGCTTTCACTGTGTCGATATTGGACGTCCAGGACGCCGAGAACCTGACGCCTTGTAAAATAGGCAAGCGTTAAACATTTATTATATAAATTTGGGTGTTGCGTTGAAGTGGTTAAAAAAATCTCTAAGCACCTTCAAATCACCTTTGATATCTTTGTATTTTCACACCTTTTTACGTGTTACCTACGAATACCATACACCAGCGTAGAATCTCTTTTGATTCCTATTCAAACTGCTATTTATATTCATTCCATTGTTAAATATTTCTTCACTTTTCATCTCCAAACCCTTACTCACTCCCAAGTGGTCCCACGTACCCAACACAATAACTTTATACACCTACATCTTGAGATTTCTTACGAACAACTCTTCTATACACCTAAACATAAATCACTTAAGGACTACTAAGGTCAAAGAGATAAAAACTACTGCTGCTTTTTGCCGCCTGAATGGTGTTAGTAATAAAGGTGTAATTTGTATATTTCATTATTATTATTTATTTATTATTTTGTTGTTTTTTACGACCATAGGGTTTTTTACATAGGACATTTTTAAATGATTACACAGTAGGTAGCTATTTCATTACCCGCCAGAGATGGCATCCAGACACTGTTCCCTAAAATGCACTAGATTTGTGTTGAAAACATAAATATTGTTAGTATTCTTATTAGCCAGTGCATGCATTCTACGTATCGGTGAGTTAGCACTGTAATTGGTCGATGATTGGCTACAGTAAAATAGTGCATTACTACGGGTAACTCGACCATGCACTCGTATATTAATTAAATTTGTTAGTTGACAACAAATCAACATAGATTTTAATACTTTGAACAGAAAGAGCAAATCATTTAATATTCTTCTATTTTCTAGTGTTTGTATATATTCAAAAAGTTATAATTTATGTTTACAAATGGGAATATTGAATTTAAAAATTAATAAAGTGCAAAAATTATGTTTGGACTCTTTCAATGTTCTTTACGTGAACCCTGTAATAAGGAGACCAAATGACCGAGTTATATTCAAGCTGACTTCTTACTAAAGCAATATACAAAATTTTCATTTTGCAAAAGGATTAAACAAATAACAATTTCTTTAGTGCGATTCGATATGCAAAAGGAAGAGTTAGTATTGGATTAAGGACATTGCTGCATTTCAATACTCCTACCATTGTACGTTATTCCTTGCAAATTTCAACTAGCACAAGACGCACTGTTGACACGTTTTCGTACACGTTGTGTTATTATGAAAAGGTTCTAACTAACGTTTCCAACTAAACGCACGTTTTAAAGAAATTTATACACATAAATTATAATTTTATTATATAAGTTAGGAAAGGAGCTAAGAGTTAATGGTGCCTTAAAGCCGGTCGTATCTAATAAGTGCTTATCAAAAGAGGCTAAATTGGCAGTTCATAATGGAGTTCTGGGTACCAAAACCCTTATGTATGGTAGTGAAGCGTGGTGTTGGAAAAAGAAGGACGAAAGTAGATTGAATGCAGTTGAAATGCGATCTCTCAGAGGTGAATGTGAGACTATGTATGATAGGTGTACAAATGTCGAAATCAGAGCAGAGTGCAAGGCTGAGATAAGCATTATAGACAAAATTAAGAAAGTCTTTTACGATGATTCGGTCATGTGGAGCGAATGGATGATGAAAGAACGGCTAAAAAAACATATGTTGCGACTGTGCCTGGATGTAGAAATCGATGAAGGCCGAGAAAGACATGGCATGATCAAGTAAAACAAGTGCTTGAAAAGTAGTCGGAATAATCGACGTGCGTGCATGAGAAGATGTATGAATGTGGAGGAAGCAAGAGAAGTGTGCTAGGACAGAGTGGTGTGGCGTTCTATCCTCTCTGCCTACCCCTTCGGAGAAATGGCGTGATGGTTAGTTAGTTAGTTAAACTAGTATTTTTATTACATTCATTAAATAATCAATGTTTCGTTAGTAAACCAGTGTGTAATTTTTACAAATTTTATTATGTTGTATTGAAAAATGCGTATCTCTGATAACGTAAACTTATGCAAAGAAATAATATTCGAAGTAAACGAATGGTCACGTGAGAAGAGAAAAAAATGCTTTATTTCATTACTTTCTTAATTGTATTAATAAAACAAAAACAGCCAAAAACCATTTGGCTTATCTTTTTATTTCTGGAGTAATTCTCATTTAAAAAACAAAAACATTTCACTTCAAAATGATTGATTGCCACATTTATGTATACCTACGCTAAATCATATATTGTTTTTCCCATAAAGAAAGCCCCGTAAAATGCTTATTAATACATCAATCTTTCTCTGAAGAAACGTGAAATGAAATTATAGTAATGACTTTTTCTTGTTTCGTAATGATTGGAGTTACGATGTGATTCCAGTGATACCTAAAATTGAGTTTCTATTATTTTCATGTGGGTGACTTAAATTCAAAACGCAAAAAGCGTTTAAGTAATTTGTAGGACGAAACAAACTTACAATGAACTTTAACTAATGAACTAATGAACTTTATTCATTTCCTTATACTCGAACAGTAACATGACTTCTTAACACTGTTTTCTGTTGTTTTTTAATTAATATAACTAGAAGCATTTTAACTACTGATGGCTTGTTGCATGTTGTCCCGAGTTTGATTCTAGACGGTGCGGTGTGATAAATATAACTTACTAACTAACCATCACGCCATTTCCCCGTAGGGTAGGCAGAGAGGATAGAACACCATACCAATCTGTCCTGACAGACTTCCTTTGCTTCCTCTACATTCATACATCTTCTCATGCACATACGCCGATTATTCCGACTTTTCACGTGACCACTTTCAAGTACTTGACGTACTTGGTCACATGCCATGTCTTTCTCGGCCTTCCGCGGCTTCCACATCCAGGCGCACTTGCATTTAAACTTCTTTTAGGTGTTATTTCATCACTCAATCGCTCCACATGACCAAACCATCGTAAAAAGCCCTTTCTTAATTTTGCCGATAATGCTTATCTTCAGCCTTGCACTTTGCTCTAATTTCGACATTTGTACACCTATCATACATAGTCTTTCTACACATAGATCGCATTTCAACAGCATTCAGTCTACTTTCATTCTTATTTTTCCAACACCACGCTTCACTACCATACATAAGGGTTGGTACCAGAACTCCGTTGTGTACTGCTATTTTTGCTTCTTTCGATAAGTTCTTATTTGCCATTATCGATTTCAAGGCACCATTAACTCTGTTTCTGGCACTAACCCTTATCTCAATGTCCTTATCCACATTTGCGTCTCTTGTAAACATACTTCCCAAATATACAAATTCTTCAACCTGCTTCAATCTGTCTCCATTTACTATAATATGGTTTCTTAAATTAATATTTGGTTGGCAACTAAGACTTGCACGAAAGCGTAAAGACTGATAATTTGTTTTTTGGTAAATACACGATTAAGATTCACTGCAGTTGGCATACGGATACAGTGTCCTATGTTACATTAGCAGTTATAGATAAATCTATTGACATCATATTTTCCGCCTAAAAAACAAACAATTTGCATTTTTCGTAGCAATTAAAAGCTTACTCCGTACAATAAATGCTTACCACAAAAATAGCTAAGGGTTGGTTAAAAGATATTGCTTAAAAGCAATGAGCCCGCCCTCGTTCACTTGATATGTAATTGTACATGAAGTTTTAAATAAAAAAATAAAAAAGGTGTAACTTAACAACTTGCCGTGCTTTTTATGAGGTACTAGTCTATTGCTAAAATCATAGATATGACAAGATGTAGAAAAAGAGTCGAAGAGAGAAATTTATACAGTAGGGTTAAGATAGGCTGGGTTTAATAAAAGAATAAAAATCAAATGGCTATTTGAAAGCAATATCCTTTATAAAAGGTTATGAAATTTATTCAGTAGGTTAATGATAGGTGTGGTTAAATAAAATAATTTAAAATCAAATAGATTTTTAAAAGCGAAATTTGACAATACATAATGAAGGCTTAACCCAATGAAGGCGTATCAACAAATCACAGCTTAGCCGCTTTTGCGCTTTACTCTACAAACCAGTGAGTTAAAAATGTTTGAAATTTTGACAGCCTGCACGGTAAGTTGTTAAGTTACCTCATAAAAAATGTTTAACGAACTGTAAATACTTAACATGTATTTTTTTTTTTTAGAAATACGGACATTTGTTAAAAACGTCACAGACAATCTATTGAAAATACGGATGGTCTGACAATCTCTATAAATACGGATGGGATGCTGAGGCTAAATATAAGAGAATATAAGTATAAATGAGATACAAACATGGTCGTGAGTTCTGCCCAGGTTCTTCCAATATTTTTTATTTCTTTATTACTGGAAACAGTTTCATTTTTATCTAGTTTTATTAACGTACTGTTTATGTCTACATAAACATGTTTCACTTCGCGAGATAAGTAAAAACAGTAAAATGCCACCATTTTGTTTTGTTAGATTGCTCGCAATACAGACTGTAGTGGTGCGAAGTGCGAAACAAATTTACCGAAACGATAAATTTTATCTATATCTCGTGGAGAGTTGGAGAGCTGTACTGGTGTGAAGCGAATTTAACGGGACGATAAATTTATCTAAAATCTAGTGGAGAGAGCGCTGACGGGCACACCCATGGACGCAATCAACGCAGATTACATACCATAAAATGGCTAGTGGGTAGTCGGAAGTATTAAATTCTGTGATGCACCACTGGGGAACTGAAAACCCAGTCGACAACTAGTAATTGTATATTTATTTATTTATTTATTTTCTGTACATATACAGAACATTCACAGGTGTGAAATGTTTCCAGTTACATATATACAGGTGAAAATGATATTTATTACAAAATTATTAAATATTTACAATAAAAAAATAGGCTATATAATTATACATATAAAAACTAAGAAGAAACAATTTAAAAAAGTAATAAAAATAAAATATATACATGCGTACATAATATTTATAATACATATAAACAATAATTAATATCTTTATTAAAGAAATATTTTTACTATATTATTATGTACGAGTATCTACTAATAATAATTCTAGACATGTGGTTCTAAAATAAGTTAAATTATTTACAAAAATATCAATTTATTTATACAACCTACACATGCGCAATAAGGGGTTAAATTATGCCTTATTATTTTTATTAGTAAGTGCAACAAAAAATGTTTTATGGCGTCTTAACCGCGCATTCGGTACATTAATTTGTAATGAATCCATGCATTTTACAGTATCTAGATCAACTAATGGAAATATCGATCTTCCAGAATTTCACTGAATTGTATTTACTAATTAATCAGCTAAAATGGTACTTTTTTTTAAAAAAAATAAATAAAATACCACTGGGCTATGCTGTATGTAGGTACTTAAGGCCAGCGTTAGAAATTTCAAGATTTTCAGTGTTTTTAAAATTCCGGATTTATTGACAGCCTTCGAAGTTATCACATATATTTAAACTAAGTCCTAGGCGGATACGCATACAATAGGTTATTTCTGAAAAAAGAAGTACGAATTCTATGAAAAAAAGGAAGCCCTTATTTTTGTAATGTTAAGGTCATTTAACATTACTAAAAGGCCAGAAATCAAAAAGCATATCAAATTCTAGGGAATGATCTAGTCAGTTTTTACAATTTGCATCAATTTTTCGTAAAAAATTAAACTTCCCCATTTTTGGCAAGTATTTTCTTTTCACATTTTTGTAAGTCGCTATTAGGGCAATAACATTAATGTTTTTTTCTCGTTTCAGTACACATCTTTATACATTCGACTATAATTTTTTAATTGCAGCCTAACACTTGCTAAAATGTATTATATATCCGTGAGCTTTAGAATTCACTAGAAGAGGCGTTTCCATACAAATTTTCTAAAAATATACGTTTCTTAGGGTTAATTTCATAATGCCACTTATTATCGAATTCCGCCGTATAAAGACTCAGCAATCAGGCCAACTCACGAAACGTATGACGTGGATGTCTAGTGATGACGTGAGTGCCTATTGATGACGTTGTGAGTGACGTAGTGGGTAACTAGACACCTAGACACGGCAGCGTTTTTCATAATAGTATAGAATGTCACTTCTCTCAAATTCTTTTTCGAAGTCCGTGAGCTTAAATAATAGAAATTGAATGGATGTAAATTTAATAGTACCTAACTATCTCTTGGAGCGAACTTTTTTACAAAAAATAACATGGTGTTTCATTTCCACAGCCGATGGTTGAGGTTCCCCTTTTTTGGCATTTTACGGCTGATAAAACGGTTCCATTAACTGAGAATTCTACAATAAAATAAAATTATTCGCCATTACACGCCACATACGAATTATTCTATACAATACACATACACACAATTTTATTTGCCGACGTTAATAACAATTTAGGTTTTTAATTTTTATTTATTATATAGAAAGCCTTAACCATGCTTGCCTATTTTACAAGGTTCTCGGCGTCCTGGTCGGTCATCCACTGTTGACAATTCGTCGGCAGTTTGCGTCAGAGCTTCGGGACGTGGACTTGACTTGGGAGGATGCATGGGAGCTGGCGACCGATCGCTTGGCCTGGAGACAGTTTGTGGAATCCATATTCTTCCACATAGGGAGCGGATATGGTACGATGATGATGATGATGATTTATTATAGGTATAAAGTATATACATATTTTTCAAATTAAAAAAGCGCTTAATCTCCAACGCCATCGTTTTATTCACCATCGTCAGTTTTCTTCTTCTTCTTCTTCTCTTCCTTTTCTTCCTCAGCCATCTTCATTCTAGTGTTGGACATAGGCCTCTCCTTTTTTCTTCACTCATCCTTTTCTTTTGTCATGCGCCGTCACTGTATCACCAGATCAGTATAAATAAAATATTATTGTATTTTGTACAAATTTAACCAACGTGTTTGACTATTTAAAATACTATATTTGGCTAATCGTCAAACAAATTTAATATCAAAAGTAAGCCTCGTAATTTTTTTTTCAATGTTTTTAAAGTTTCCAAAAAACAGACTAAAGAAAGCTAATTTCAACTAAATTTAACAACGCCATTCATTTATTGTTATTTTTTATATTGTGAAAAGTTGAAAGCTTTTATAATCACCTTACTTACCTTACCTTACTATTTGATAAATCTAAAAGATAAAACATACGATCAGAAAAGAGATTAAAAAAATTTAAAACTTACAAATCGCCTGAAATTTTGCGATTGTACATAAAACGTATATAGCGTAGGTTTACAATATTTGAAAAAAAAGGACTCCTTTTACTAAATAATGCTATTCAGAAACACAAAATTCAAGAAACGGACTATTATGAACAAAAATCACGTAACATTTATTGTGAAGTTATCGCAACTGTCAAGAAAACTTTCGAACAAATTTAAATTCGAGCGGGAAACTCAAATGGACGTAAAACGGGAAATATTCAAACTGAGAATTCTAGTTCTACGGATTTCAAATATTTGCAATAGAGATGTGCCATTTTGTTTGCATTCTGCTTCATCTCATGTAATTTATCGGATAAAATCTCTTAGTAAAGTGAATTCCTAATATCGTTTTTATTGAGAATGAATTAAAATAATCGGTATTCAGCAAAATTGTTCAACCAGATTTCTAAGATTTCAATTACATTGTTTTGAAATTTTAAAATAGATGAAGAGACAGCTGGGAGTCGATATCCATTGAATGAGACTAATACAAACCCTTGAGGTCCACGTTAAGAAGAAGATTTTAATATAAGAATGCAGTAACCCCATTTTAAAACTGTACTTCGAAGAAATTGATAAAAAACATAATTCATTTATTTCCTTCTAAAAATAGTTTGGAAACGTAGGAAAATGAGATTTCTATAAATAAATTGATGATAACTTTGGCGTCAGAAACGGGATCCTTGCGGGGGATATATTTAAGACTGGACGGAAGAAATATGCAAAGTCAATAAAAAAATGATTTAGCATATTTTGCATTATAAAAAAAAGATTTTCTTTTGGTCAATAAAAAGATGATCAAAAGAAAAACAATTTTTTACTATTAATATATTTTATGTTATTTGGATGAACTCGTGTTTTGTTTACTTTTTCGACCTCTTTTGCGGAAAACCCACATTATCACATTTGAATCAATTACACTATAATAAAATTGGAAAATTACAAATCGAAGTATGAAATTAATAATATAGAGATAATTTAATTAAAACAAATTCCTATCAAGAAATACAAATTGAAAATGAAAAGATTTTCTAATAAAATACCGGACCTTTTGTTTTCAATGAAAATTATTTTTGTACTAGTTAAAACATCCTGAGAAGGATAAAATAATATGCTTTGTTATTTAAAAATAAAAATAAAACAAGAAAAATAAATAAAGGAAACGTAAATAACAAAATTGAAGATAGCTTTAGTATTGAGACCAGTAAAAACAGATTTATAATAATAATCACCATCATTCTATAGATCCGCTCTTAATATGGAGCATATGGATTCCACAAACTGTCCCCAAGCCACGCCAGCGACCGCCAATTCCCGCAGCTTTGAAGCATTATTTGATTTCATTATACCATATTCGCTCCCTATGTGGAGCATATGGAATCCACAAACTGCCTCCAGGCCAAGCGATCGGCCGCCAGCTCCCGTGCATCCTCCCAAGTCAAGTCCACGTCCCGCAGCTCTGACGCAATACTGCCGACGAATTGTCAACAGTGGACGACCAGGACGCCGAGAACCCGATGCCTTGTAAAATAGGCAAGCATGGTTAAGGCTCTCTTAATAGGAACTGGAAAATTAGCAGGTCCGGGTTAACAGTAGTAATGCACTATTTTACTGCAGCCAATCATCGACCAATTACAGTGCTAACTCACCGATACGAAGAATGCACGCACTGGCTAACAATATTGATATTTTCAACATAAATCCAGTGCATTTTAGGGAAAGTGTCTGGATGCCATCTCTGGCGGTAATGAATAGTGAGTGTGCTATTTGAAACTTGCTCCATTTAATTCTATATTGTTTTATTATTATCTTATTGTATTTTTTAATTAACCATTTGTAACTTGCTCCAGTTAATCAAATAAGCAAATCGAATATTCGTAAGTATTTTCTTTTTTATTTTTGTTTCTAATTTGGCTACCTACTGTGTAACATTTAAAAATGTTTATGTAAAAGCCCTATGGGCGTTAAAACAATAAAAATAAAAATAAATAAAAAAAAAATTTCTACACATTTTGTATGACATGTGTGCGTGGTCAAAACTCAACTCATATTTCTTAAATAAACAGACTTCACGTGTTCCCTCCGTCGAGTCTTCATTTCGAATCCAGTTACAAATTATTGTCGATCGCCATTCCCGTCACACGTTCGACTTTTGATACTCCGAGCGAGCGCAGGGGGAGGGGGGAGGGGGGCGTGTTGTTGAAATTCAGAAAGCGTCCGAGATTTATTGCTATTGATAGTAAAACTGCACTCAGATTCACTTAATCCGCCTTCTGTTGGGCGATTTGTCGAATAGAAAACATGAACCGAAATGATAATGTAAATCTGTAGCTCAAGCACAGATAACTATCGACGTAGTTAAAAGCATGCTAATCACGTGCTAACGCTGACGATTTGAGCGATCACAATGACATACCGTTCAATACCGCGATCGCTGAGCCGATCATTGACGATCTGAGCCGAGGGGAGCCGATCTACGCTATATCGCGGCCTTACGTCAAACGTCAAATCATCGCGCTTGTCGGATTTTTTATTTTGTCGACTGCTTTTCTCAATATTTGCCTTGCCGAAAACCGGCTAAATTATATAAAAAGATTGAATGAAGATTTGTGCGAATAAGATATATCTCGGGAAATGGCTCGCGACTAGTATGCGCTCGTTTAATAATCCCGATCGATAACTTTTAACGCGTGTTCCATTGTGATCGCGAAAACGTTAAACATCCATGGGTAAGAAATCGTTATCACGTCGCTTATTACCGAGTCGGTACTGATCTGTGATCGAGCAACTGCAAGTATTGATTATCGCCATGCAATATTTGGAAATAGTCAGTCTTGGAAAATAACCCTATGGAGATAAATGCTATCCCCCGTGCTTTTATTTAACCAATTATCGAAATTCACTGCACTTGGTTTACTAATGAAGTGCCCTATGCACCATTGGGTGCGGATAAGGTAAAGTAGTATATTTTTATATTTTTTCACCCTGACAAACACACACACACATTCAACCATCCCTGCGCTTACAAAAGACACTTAATTGGTTTAATTGTTATTATTGTTATTTGTTGATTATAAACATGGTTTAACAAAACTCGTAGTACAACCCGAAAACTGGTGAATCTACATCATATTTGGAGTCGAATGTGGAATATGACATTTGAATCTAGGTTGAATAAAAATAAAATTCTCCTTTAATAAGTACCTACCGCAGATTAAGTAAAATTTGCTAGAATTCTTATTAAAATTCGTTTTTTTCTTTATAAATAGTATTAATTTGACTAATTAAATTACATGACATAACAATTTGCAAAAAATTACCGAAAAAAAAACTTCTTTATCAATTTTCTCGAAAACTATGGGTCAAAAAAAAAAAAACTATTCCTCAAAATCGGCTCCAAATATGATGTAGATTCACTGGTTTCCCGCTTGTACGTCGTCGAGTTTTATTACACGGTGAATATTGTAACTGTATGTGTCCAAAAAATATTACTTCACTAAATTTAGATTGAAAGCATCCCCATATTTTAGTATGTAATAAAAACTCAGACGATTATTTAAAAATAAATGATGAATCACTTTCTTTTGGTTACCATTTGTAGCTCTTACATAATGTCACTTGCTACTGGGAATTTTTTCATATTTCATACTATAAAAAATTTCCAGTAGCAAGTGACAGATTTTTTTTTCATCTCTTATTCAAGTTACTTTATACAGTGTTTTGTGATGAGTAATGAGTAATGAAATATCACTATTGTGAAGAATCATTTATCAATAAATTCTTGCAACTTTTATGTAATGTCACCGACAAAGGCGTGGGAATACAAAATGTCTGTATTAAAAGAGATGAAAGAAGAATAAAGAACGTTTCAGATTGATGCCATTAATAAAATAAAATGTAGGTCAAAGAAATAAAGATGAATAATACTATATTCGCCGAACGCCATTTTACTCCCAAATACAATCCTAATAATAAATAATATTGAGATATTTCCGGTCACAAAGAATATCTTTATTAATCCACTGAAAATATACGAAATATTATATCCGACTTAAGTCAGTAATCAATAAGTGAAATTAATCTTGGTTCACTACTTTCTAAACTTTCCATCAATATTTCTCGAAAAACTCTTAGAAACAACCCTCTTCTCTGTACTTCTCTTGTACAATTAAATTATAGACGAAATTCATATATTTTATGGCAAACTTCGGATAAGCTTCTAACTAAATAACCATCACGCCATTTCGCCGAAGGGGTAAGCAGAGAGGATAAAACGCCACACCACTCTTCCCTGGCATACTAACAATCTTAAAATCGCAGTTTAGCTTGTTGAAAAAATCGATAGAGTTAGCTGGACTGAAAAAAGACTCAATAGTCTTTAAAGCAGTCTAGGGAAAGGGTGGGGCTTTCATTGCCCTGGCATACTTTTCTTGCTTCCTCTACATTCATACATCTTCTCATGCACATACGCCGATTATTCCGACTTTTTACATGTCCACTTTCAAGTACTTGACGTACTTGGTCATGCCATGTCTTTCTCGGGCCTTTAAAAAGTAAAAGCCCTTTCTTAATTTTGTCGATAATGCGTATCTCAGCCTTGCACTCTGCTCTGATTTCGGCATTTGTACACCTATCATACATAGTCTTACCACATAGATCGCATTTCAACAGCATTCAGTCTACTTTCATCCTTCTTTTCCAACACCACGCTTCACTACCATACATAAGGGTTGGTACCAGAACTCCGTTGTGTAGCCAATTTTGACAAATCAAGAGATAGATAGAAAAAAATCACAACTTCCATGTGCATTTATCAAACCACTTGACAAATAAATAACCGTTCGCTCCAGGATTTGAACCTGGGTCTTTCTGATCACCGGTCAGCTTTCGGATCAGCTTTCCGATCGGATACATATCTCGAGATTTTAACGAAATACCTATCGCAATTATGACTACTAACGCCCCTCAGACATTAAATATATATTTATTTGAGAATATCTATAGTGATGTGCTTTCCGAGTGAAATCACAATTTGTTTTGTTTACATTATTTTTAAATTTTATTTAAGTTTTAACTTACTGTTTTGTAGATTTTTTTAAAAATGTCTACTTGTAAAAACCTTAAATTGGTTTATTCTGTTTGTTTTTTATGTTCCCTAAAATGATTTGTAACTGTGTTAACTCCGCTTAATAAAAAAAATCAATAAACTGTTTTAAATTTTTAAATAAAAAATTAATTCATAAAAAGCATATTTAAGGACTATGATTACTAACGTTATGCACTTAAATAACTCTATAGACTTCTAAAACTTCCATTCATTAACTTTAATTCCTTATCTCGAATGTTAAGACTGTACAATGACATAGAAAAACATTTAAATATTGATGTATTTAATGATAGATGTGGTGAATTCAAGAGGAACTTGAAATCTTTTTGTAACCTCTGATCGAACATATTAATGCAAACTACTTAAAGCTTTTTAAACCTGTAAATTGTGTACTAGAATAGTAATGCTGTGTAATTCTGTAATTGATGTGCAATAAAACCGTGTATGTAATTGTTATGATAAAATGTAAAATGATAGATATTGTCACATTGTAGAGTTACCTGTAATTAAATAAATAAATAAATAAACTTTTTTCTCAAGAAAAAGAAAACAAGGTAGGTATTGAAATGTACATCTAAGTAAGATAGAAGATTTAGGAATATTTCCCGTACAAAAATTTGAAGAAGTACAATGCTCTATAGCAACCATTGTGATAATATTATATTAAACAGAGTTCTCTGATTGGTTGGTGACTTTACAGCTGCTAGTAAATCTGTTACAAGTGCCATATGCTGTGTATCACCTTATAAGTTTTTAAGCATACTTAATTTCGTCAATCTCTTAAAGAAATATTAAAACAAACGTCAAATATTTGGCCTTTCAACGATACGTTTATACTGTAACAACAAAAACGATAAGTAACAACAACAAAAAAACCACAAAATTTCACGTGGCATATTTTTCTACGGTGCTGACTTAAGCCCTAATACAAAACACCAAAGATATACGACCAAATTCGTTACATTATGGCCATCGACAATTGAGAGAATAAAAGTGACCGTGCCATAGATAAACTTATTGGGGGAAAACAAGAAAAAAGTATGATTTTAGCTTTTCACTGGGGTAGTTTTTTTAGCACTTAGGGGTACTCCAACCCCTTCTAATAATATTCTTAAATGATAAGCCGCTTAGGCTTTTGGGGGTAAGAATTTATTTAAGGTTGACGGAATATTTCACCCTTGAAAGCCACTTTTTCCTTTGAAAATATCGCGCGTAAATACAAAATATTTTTTATATAATAGTTTTTTCTGCTTCTGAAAAGCGATATTGGAACGAAAAAAATATTTACATACTTGTAAAGATTTTTTCAAATCTTATTTTAAATGTACCGTGTTTTGAAGAAAAATGTTTTAAAATATTTCAATTACTATAAACAGATTGGTTCACGCGACATTAAAAAAAACTAATATTGAAATAAAAAGTCAATAATTTAATGTATAAGAAACGCAATAAAAATTCAGTGATGATCAAAATTGAATGTTTTGTAAGTTTCTTTAAAATCAGACTACGCTAGCGAGGATTCTGCGTTTATAAAAGTTTGAAATATGTATGTAGATATTTGGCTTGTAATATTATTTCGTTCAGTTGAGATTATTTTATATGTTTTTAAATTGATATTTTGAAAATTGCAATAATATTCAATGTGCTCTACGGGACAGTAAAAAAAATAATTTTTAGATGGTGATTTATATCTTAGGTATGAAAATTTTTATTTAGAGTTTTGTTATCAATATTATATGTCCGTAATGAATTTTTAAAATACCGTAATCGTGATTTCCCGACAATCATTATATAGGTAGGATGCTTCTAATTAAGTAGTCATAATTGCGATAGGCATTTCGTTAAAATCTCGAGATATGTATCCGATCGTTAAGCTCAGTGGATAGAGAAGCTTACCGGTGACCCAGGTTTTGTAATTTGTGTTTGTAATTTTCAAGAGATTAGATGGTTACCTACATTCTGATATAACCTTGGATTTCTATTAATTACCCATGTATAAATTGTCAACTTGCTCAGTGCCTCTATGCGCCTATATACCTGCAGGCGAATAAAATGTAAATCTATTAAAACTTTTTGATGACTGTAGTTTGATAATTTTAATATCAAACGTTCTAACTTTTTATTCCATCATCAATTTTGTTGTATAATTTACAAACGTGTTTCATTTGCTTTATTATCAAAAGTTTCCAATTTACCTGCTGAAGCTCTGCCAATTAATATTGTAATGAAAATTCTGATACAACTTTGTTTTTTGTTACAGATGATGAAGACGCGCATTGAATTGAAGAACACTTTAAAGAAAGCTACAACAGATTATTTAAAAATACTAACGTGATTTATGACGCCTAAAAAATCACTTAATTTGTACTAATTTTCACAATCTTAGCTTAATTTTGACATTTGCATCGTCGGCCATTTTGATTGCGTTTTAAAAATACAAAATGGAGTCGCCGTTAGTAGCTCCTAGCGCCGTAGCGTTCGAAGACGAAATAGCTTCGAACTTCACCCATAGTTACGGAGACCAGATAATCGACAATATAGAAGACTTGGATCACTGCGATTTGATGAATCCTTTCTTCAACTGTTCGTTACAAGAGTATTTGCAGTTTATGTTAGGTCCGCAGCAGCTTGCCCTGTCAGTGGTTGTGCCAATTACAGTGGTATATGTGCTGATATTTGTGACAGGAGTGGTCGGTAATGTGTCAGTGTGTATTGTGATAGTGCGTCACCCTTCAATGAGAACTGCTACTAATTACTATCTCTTCAGTTTGGCTGTCAGCGATCTTACCCTACTTCTATTAGGTAAGATAATAATTCATATATATTTTTCATCTTGGAAATATGTAGATATAATAAACAAGCTGTCTTTACATAACTTTGAACACATATTTTTCTGTCTTTTAAATTTTAAATATTCTGGTAATGAATTTAATATACTAGATCAGCACACATATTATTTATGTAGACAGATAGGTACTGTAGGTATACTGCTCTGTACTGGACTACTTCTTGCGAACAACACCCGCTGCTAGTTATACAGGAGTAACAAAACTCGATGTACAAGCGGAAAACGAGTGAATCTACATAATATTTGGAGTCGATTTTGTAGATTTTTTTTTTAAATTTGACTCTTAATTTTCGAGAAAATTGAGTATGTAGTTGATTTTTTTTGCAAATTGTTATCAAATATCATGTATATAAGTCAAAATTAATACTATCCATAAAGAAAGCAAAATGTAAAAAACGCGTTTTAATAAGAATTTGAGCAATTTTACTTAATCTGCCATACTTATGAAAACTTTTGTGAGAAGAAAAAAATTTTTGTTTCAAGCTCAGATTATAAAGTCATATTACACAATCGTCTGCAAATACGATGAAGATTCACCAGTTTTCGGGTTGTACATCGAGTTTTGTTACACCCTGCCCTTTATATAGAAAATTTTTTTTTTTTAGAAGTATCTTTTATTTTAAAAAATCACCGTTACTATCAATAAAAGTACTTACTTGTATTATTGTGCTATTTATTTATGATTTTCAAATATTATTTCAAGAATGTTATAAAATTTACTTTACACTCATTTCTAAGAGCTCTGACTAGGGGATAACATAATACGGATTTTCGTGAAGAATGAAAAATCAAACAAAATTCTCAACTCTCTTGAGATGATGGATTTAAAAGATACTATTTATCTTGAAATCAAACTTCTCAAAGTTATTTATCCTCAAAGGAATAAGGATTTGCGGGATTAGGATAACTAAACCATATGATTTTTCGATACGCGAAGAAATAATTGATTTTTGGCTTTTCTAAAATCTGTACACATTCAATTATAATTTGCAAAAAATACATAAATTACTAGTCAATCAAGACGAGTTTATAATTTTTTTTCGATATTTTATGGTTTTATGTTTCATTGGGATTTCTTGATACTGTGTAACTTTGTTTAAACTTAAAAACCCTATGCTCGTTGAAAGTAAATAAATTAAAAAGACATGTTAAGAAATAGCTTGATGGTTAATTAATTGATATGGAAAACGAACCAGAGTATTTCTGTGTGAAGTCAACGTCTTTCGTCATCATCGTAACAATCCGCTCCCTATGTGAAGCATATGGACTAACACTTTTTTGTTTTCAATTTAATTGTGTCCGCCTCTTGGTATAGTGATTGACGCGTTGGGCTCCCAAAGTTCGATTCCCGACGGGGTCAATATGAAATTCACAATGGTGCATAGGACACCGAATTGGTACACTAAGCGCAGGGTATCTTGATAATTTTATTACATGAAGATAGGATGATCAGTCTAACGCTTCAGTACCAGTCCAAGGTTCCGGATTTTTCATGCATTGACATAAAATTTTCATACGTTATTCTTTAGTCTGGTATTTGGGCTTAAGACTGATCTTCATGTTACAAATTATTAAAATTCACTGCACTTGGTCCACCAATGCAGTGCCCTATGCACCATTGAGTGTGGATAAAAGAATGTGGTAGAAATATAAATAATACAATCTTAAAAGTAAGGATATGCATAATATGTGCTTAATTTACAAAGATAATTAATCTTCATAATAAAACTACTGAAATTTTCCCTGAAAACAATTTCAACCCCTAACCTTTATTCTCTGCAAATAAAACCTTTTCCCAGATACAGTGTCCAAATTTTCCTTCATCCCAATTGAAAAATTACTCGCCACGGGATTTGGTACGAAACTAAAAAGGTTTTATTACGTCACGTAAATGTATTGTGAGGCTTAAGTTGCTAAAATTGTTTTGTAATGTTTGAGAAAAACATGTTTTAATGTGAATATTTTTAGAACTACCTACGCTAGAGTATATAGTATTATCAACATGTAAAATACACGCACTGGTCACTAGAACACTCGGCAGAAAGAACATGTAAAGTCAATAAATTAATGTGTAAAGTTATGTTTTTACAAAAAAAAGTTCTTTTGTTCCACAATGGACTACTAGACTTTCTTTTTGTAGATGGTGATTTATATCTTAGCTAGGAAATTTTACTGAGGAGAGAAATATTCCATTTAGAAATTAAAAAAAAAAAAAAAATAGTCAATTATAATATATTATTATATATAGATCTGAGACAACGATTATTTAAGAAACGATATTAAATATATAGTAGGCGAAGTACTGAATTCCAATTCGTCTTGCAGCTACAAAGCGCATGGAAGGTTGGAACTCAGCTTCACCCACGTACAAATTAAATTAAAACTATTTTACTAAAAACGCGATACAAGTGACATACTAATTCTACTGATAGCAGATAGAGTCTAGAATCCAGGTCGTCTTGCAGCTACAGAGCGCATGGACTATTGGAATGCCAGCTTCCATCTGATATCAGTAATTGGGGTTAATGATTTTGCGAAAAAGTTTAGTAGTTTTAAAAAGTTAGGGCAGGATTACAATACATATTTTTAACCTAACTGTTTACTAAAGATGGCTTGAATTTACCGAGAGAGACGTAGATGAAGACGTAGACGTATATAGAGGGGGTTTTGAATAAACTCCATGTAATAAACTACACTGCACATGGTGCACAAATGCAGATTCGCCATTAGGTGCAAAAGAGGGGAAAGCACTGCCTATAATGGGTAGAAAAATAAAAAGATAGGTAAGCCTGTTTTCCGCTACACAAAAAACTTCTGTTATCACACTCTGTATCCAAACAATGTAAAAACATAATGCTTAAAGGCCTACAAACATTATTGCGTCAAGCAGTATCCCTCTCACACGCTTAAAGGCATATCGCAGAAACCAATTTTGGATTTACCGAAAATTATTCAGAGGATTTTGTTACAAAAACATCGGAAAGTTGGGACAATCGTGGGCGCCATGAAATACAATACAGAACAAATAATAATAATATCAATATGTACATTGTATTCAAAGTATGTAATGTGATACTCTTGTTTAAATTGGAATTTCATCAAACGGTTAAGCGAAAATGAATCTAATAAATTTGTAAATTTGATCTTGAAAGTTCACATAAGTTGTTCAACTTTATTATTATTTTAATTTTATTTCTGTTATAAGACAGTTATTACACAGTATTTTTTATTTTATTATTTTGGAAGCTCAACAGCAATACATTTTGTAAAGTAACAATGTTAAGAGTACATTTTATAAGCCAATCACTGAGTTCCAACAAAATATTACAATTAAACAAAATAGATGGGAGAAAATAAGAATATATAAAAGTTTTAATTTTTTTTTTGAAAAATTTGATATGATGTGCGTGCATTAGCAGATGTATTAAGGTAGGAAGTGTTGGAAGCAATGGGAATGGGCCAGGATAGAGTGGTATGGCGTTCTATCCTCTCTATTGAAATAGAGGGATGGTAGGTTTTAAAAAAAAAAAAAAAAAGTTTTTTTTTTTAAATCTTGAAATAATGTAGGTACAGTAAATACTAATATAAAATGCACTCTAATATTAACATAACATTTATATTTTATATACACAATATATTACTTCACACTCACATCATACATTTTATTTTGAATTCTGATTTTTTTTTCATCATAGATATTTTCCCCAGTTTATTAAAACATTTTACCGCCTTAAATAACAACAAATTCTGGGACACTCTTTTTTTTGCTCAATGGTACAAGATCTTGTTTTTTCTTTATTTCTTGTATTGTGTGTCTGTGTTGATTTTGATTGTTGTTATTTTCAAAAAGAAGTTCAATTAGTTTTCGAATATAAATTTGTGGTATAGCTCCATTAGCCTTTCTCGAGCTATTTTTGGTCTCGTAATGGAGTTATCGGATACCTTGTTAATTAAGAGGCTGTAATTAAATTTGCCAAACACTAAATTGTACTTTACAATAATAATAATAATAATACAGCGTCTCAGATAATTGAACAACATTTTGAATAAATACAAATACTAGTAGACAAATTACTGGATTATACCCATGCTGGGCTGATATCAGATATTATTGATATCTCAACAGAGACAGAGAAACTCTGGAAACGAATGTGGGTTATCTAGGCGTTTACAGGGCTTATGACCTGTCATTGGCTGGGTTAAGTGGCCACTTGATGTATTACAACATTCCCCATTCCGCCCATCATCTGACAACCATGTATGACAAATTTTTGAAACTTGTATATATCCTAAGTTTGTACAGAATAATTATCTCAACTTTATTTTTAAGAAAACGTTGCTGATTAATTAATTAATGAATTTTTTAATGCGGTTTTTACGACCTGAGCCAATTCATACGGTCAAAGCCGGAATGATATTTATTAGAGCCACGCCGCGTGTCGCCACGCTTCCCCCACCACCGATCCCACGCCGATCGGTCGGCGACACGCGGGACATGTCTAATATTATCATTTTCATACTAAATGTATGAAATCGATTCCAAGCCCACGCGTTGCGACACGCGGCGTGGCTCTAATATAATTCCGGCTTAACATAGTAGTAGCTATTTATGTACATAAAGAAATCATTACAATATGGAACAAATATATAAAGCTGTGCACCACCTCCAACTCTCTGCACATCAATTGAGGAATCTGCTAAATGTCGGAAGATCCAGCCCAAAAAATCCAAGCCACTAGAAGAGTTAACGAGTCTACATATTCCGATAACGGGGAATAAAAAGCCGTACTTAAAAAAAAAAAAAAACATAATTTTTTTTATTTCAAATTTTTTTTTTTAGTTTACATAGATATACATTAAAAACGCATATACATTAAAATATATATAAACAAAAATCCCACCAAGGCATAGCCTGTTTGTGGGTATACTGTGAAAGTCAAGGCAAAAGAGAAAAATAAAGTCATGTAAAAATGGAAAAATAATAGATAATGCAAACAAGATAGTTAAAAAAAGAAGGAATACAAGATATTGGTATCTTTATACCGGAAGAAGAAGAGGGGAAATAATTATAGTATATAAAATAAAAAATGACGTAGATTATGTTATAGTTATGGTCTTTAAAGTAAGAATGATTCTACCTTTACACTATGTATCCAACTTTGTGTTAATTTTTTAAAAGAAGAAAATTTTGGAAAATCTGACAATGCCATTGGAAGAATTTACACGTAAGAAATTTTTGCTTCTAGTCACTCGCGAGGGAACATGAAAGGATATTTTTCTAATAGAGAAGGGACATTTAACAGAGAAATGATATAATCTCCTCAAGGCTGCATCTGACGCCAACGTTAGACATTTTAGTATTTAAACAAAAAACAAAACGGGAAGCTTTCACACTTGTATTTATTTTTCATTTTGATAAAAAGCTGTAAAAAACCGGCCGACAAAAAGGTCGTGCTCGTGTCGGCGACCAATAAGTAGTTCCGTGTGCCCGGCGGCTAAGCTTGACTTGTTAAACAATGGTAAAAAGTGCCATCGAAAGCGTTTACCGTTTTTCATTCTCCTGTTTGCCTTCAGAAATGTGAGGGCGAATCCGGCAAACCGAATTATTAGCAAACAAACTGCGTATTTTGGGAAAGATTGAACGGTTATGCAAAACGAACCTAACCTAAAAGATACGAATTCAAATGTTAGAAAGTAAAATTGAATTTAATAAAAACCACGATAGTTGTATTACTTTACATACTTGTAAACTCTCTTTCTTTTATAATATTACTAAGCTTATATTAATATAAAGAAGTTTATTTTTTTTTGTGTGGCTACTGGCATTTAGTTATTTTTTTTAATCCTTTTACATTGTACAATACCTACAAATGGTGCAGCTGCTTTCTTTCATCCGCATCCAATGGTGCATAGGGCTACATTGGTACACCAAGTGCAGTGTATCTTGATAATTTTATCACATTAAGGTAGGATGATCAGTCTTACGCTTCAGTACCAGTCCAAGGTATCACCCATGAAATATGAATTTGTAAATCACATTTAAATAAATGTTTTACGTTAAAACCCATACGCCCTACGGAAATCGAACCCGCGACCTCATGCACGGTGGCCTAATGCGCTACCACTATGCTACGAGGCGGACAATACATATGGAAAATAGAAATTTCACAAATAAATAAATGTAGATGAAAGTCTCAGAAAACATTGAAATGAAAATATTAAAAATAAATATATTTTTCCGAACCCAGAGATATTTTTCATCTCTGTTGAGATTTTCATGTAAAAAAATTTATTACGAAATTTACAAGGTTGATTTAAAAAAAAAAACATTTCACCTACTCAAGCGACCGCGACCGTAGCGTCTCTATGTTAAAACATCACACTATGTTTAAACTACCGACTTAAAAATCTTGTATTTAAAGTTAAAGATGCATTTTTGAAGTTCCAAAAGCTTGATTTTGATCTGATGTTGGATGGTTTTAGAAAAACAACGTCAAGCTTTGATTGCGAGGGACAAGTCTTGAAAAACATTTCTATGCCCGAACATTTCTTTTCTATGCTTTTCTGGAATATTTTTTCTGTGATTGGCACATCTGTTTTGTGACGTAGCGTTCTAAATTTGAATAAGAAAATCGCGGGAATCATGTAAATCGAATATCTCTGGGCGGTTATTTGTCAAGTCAAGTGAAAAATATCAAAAACAAATTTTAGAGGGTTCGCTTGATTTTTGACCCGTGACAGCTACTTATGTCTCGTAATATGTTGTAGTATTTACATACTAAGTAAGTTTAAAGAGTAAGTATGTGGAATGCATATGCTCCACATTGGATGCGGATATGGTATGATGATGATGATGATTTACGTAATAGTTCAATCTAGAAAACTGCAGGTCGCAGTGGGCAACCATGTATCAAATGCCAAGTTCATTTTCCGACATGTCCACGATAAAAAAAAAATTGTTTGAGATTTTTAGAATTTATATTCCATACCTGATATTTCGAACTGCATATGAAGCGTAAGACAAATCATTTGGCCCTCATGAAATAAATGATCACTTGGTGTACAAAAGTCTCCTCAGGATGCCAGCGAAATAGAGGTAGTCATATTTTTAAGGGTTGAATACCTTGTATATAGATATGTTTGTCCAGTCTATGAATCTTAATTCGTCGAACTGATATGGCCTGCGTATCTAGCCTTCTCGTTTATGAGCACCTTTTTGGGTGTAACTTAACAACTTGCCGTGCTTTTTATGAGGACTAGTCTATTGCTAAATCCATAGATAATAGGTTAAGAAATTTATACAGTAGTTTAAGATAGGTTGGGTTTAATAAAATAATTTAAATCAAATGGCTATTTCGAAGCAATATCCTTTATAATAGGTTATGAAATTTATACAGTAGGTTAAAGATAAGTTGGGTTAAATAAAATAATTTAAAATCAAATACATTTTTAAAAGCGTAATTTGACAATACATAATGAAGGCGTAACCCAATCGCGTATCAACCAATCACAGCTTTACGCCTTACTCTACAAAGCAGAGAGTAAAAATGTTTTGAAATTTTGACAGCTGCACGGCAAGTTGTTAAGTTACCCCCCTTTTTGGTTTTACTTTGTGGAAGAACGAAGACGGAATTTCGTTCAACTCTCTTTTAAGGGTTAAAATCTAAACGCGGAACATCCTGTAGATATGTTTCCCGTTCGCACATCATTTATGACGCGTTATAGGTCTCTCTGTATACAAAAATCCGCGGATTTTCTTTATTTAGGATCTTTCACGACGATAAAGATGACAAAGGCAAACAAAAGGAATCGATACGCGTGAAAGGTATTGAATTTCTCTACTCTATTATAAAAATGCGATATAAACGTGGAATTTAATAGGGCAGCGCGATACATTTGAAAATTGCGGATAAAGCGATATAATTTATCTGCTTTGTATACGTTTTCCTGTTTAATAAAAGGTATAACATTTATATCGGTGTTTAAAAGGAAATTCTTGTATAAAATGAAAACGCTTGTCTCGAACAACGTTTTAACTGTTTACCGCGATAAACAACGAAGTAAAACATTAAAAATATATTGCGAGTACGCCGAAATACGGAATATTTTATTATTTAAATAAAATTGAGGACACTCAAAAGGGCATGAATAAAATTTAATAAAATTATTAATATACATTTGAAAAAGAAATGCTGTAAAAATTAAACTACTCTTATATTAATGTAAAATGTAGGTAAAGTCATACGTATAATAATGTAGATATTTTTAAGCTTTGCTTTGAAGTTTCGTACGAAAAAGTTGTAATGGTTTATTTGAACGGGGGTGGTGGCCCAGTGGTAGCGTCGCGGTCTCTGAGTCCAGAGATCGTCGGTTAGAATCCTCACTTCGACACGACTCGATTCCTATTTTCAAGCACAAGCCGCTTAGGCTTTTTTGAAAATAGTATTTACAAATTGAAATATGTGCAAATATCATAAGATTGCATAGATTTCTTTGTAATAAAAAAAAGGAAAAAAAAAATCTTCTTTCTAGACAGGAAGAAGCTTTTCTAAAGGTTAGTAAATAAAATGTTTTATTTACATTTTGGTTTTTCGAAATTCATGCTTTTTCAACAATACACGCAGCCACTCTTGGTATCAACTGTCATCCGACAAAGGCGTTTTGCGGGCTGGGCCATAATAAAATACGCATGCCTATTTTACAAGCCATCTGGTTCTCGACATCCTGGACGTCCACTGTTGACAATCTGTTGGCAGTTTGCGTCAGAACTACGGGATGTGGACCAGACTTGGGAGGATGCGTGGGGACTGGCGGCCGATCGCTTAGCTTGGAGGCAGTTTGTGGAATCCACAGGGAACGGATATGGAATGATGATGATGATGATGATGATGACATGTCTAGCATTTAGTCTGATTTATTTGTTCGATAATTGACGGTATCATGTACATAAAACAAATTGGTCAGAATAAATGCTAAACACGTACTACCATTCTATACGAATGAGATTTTTTTAATTCTAACGCCAAATTCATATCATGGATTATAAGAAATCCAAGTTTAAAATACGTTTTATCAGGATACATCCTTTAAAATAAGGAAAAATACCTTTAGATTACATGGATTTGTGATATTGATTTCGGGAAAAATGCGAACATTTTACCTAAAACATTTCGGTAGCTGATAAATGTTAGTTACCAACTTGAGCGAACTGGAGATATTTCTTATTATGTATTCAAGTACGTGGAAATGTTAAAAAAACTTTCTGAAAACTTGGTAATACCCTTTTGAAAATCCGTTAGGAAATTTGAAGCCTAAAAAACGGATTGCTGTTAGAATATTGAGTTTATAAAATGCCTAATGTGTTTGTAATTTATAGTAATAAATCATATTGTTTATTGATTCAGCATACTGCGATGACATGTTAGACCAGTCAATATAAATATATGTTTGGATGGAGTGCGTTGTATTAATTGCACTTCGGGGGATAATATTAGAATAAACACATAAATGTTAAATTGGAAAACATTGACATATTGACAATTTATCCCGGATTTTTTTTTTAGGGTGAACGAAAAATGGAGATCTGATGACTTTGTACATAACGGCCTCTTTAAAAACGATTTAAGTATAGTTATGATAATTCCCGAAAAATTTATTTTTGTTTTAATATAATAATTCATATTGTGTCTCTAAAGATTTTTAAAAATATTTTTGGTAAATAACTTATTTGAGTAAATATTGAAGATTTCGATGTATTATTCAAATTGCGAATTTTGTAGGTCTCAATTTATACCTATAACTAGGGATTTCTTGGACAGTCCTTGGATATGAATATTTATTTCGAACAGGATCATTTTTTGTTCGTAAAATAGCAAATTTAGATATTTCTCAGGATCCGACCCTATAAAAATATAAAAATCTCAAAAATGCTTACTAATACATATTACAATATAACATAAAAACCAATTTTCTGAAGTGTCTTTAATGCTAAAAACTATATTTACGGACTATTATGTTAAAGCGTCTTTAGGTAATATCAGTCAGATTAAAAATTCAAAAAATAGCAAAATAAGTTTAAAAAATGCTTACTACATTTAGCAACGATATTTCATAAAAACCAAGTTGCTGAAGTGTCTTTAATGCTATCTAAAACCATATATTGACGAAAACTCGATTTTACCCATGACGAGCTTGCATTAAATTACGCAACGCAGGTGAAAGTTTTTGATAGGGATATGGATTTCTAGGCCTTAACAGGGCTTACAATAATATAGGCGTAAAGGCTTTTTGGTTAAATGTTTAGAATTTTTTCTTTAAATAGCGTACATTGTATACACATATAAAATGTACTCTTATATAAACAGAATGTTTTTATTTTAGATACACTTATAAGCACTCTTACATCACACATTATTAAACACACACACCTTAACTTTATTTTTAAATTTGGATTTTTTTTTCTTCGTATTTATTTTTCCGAGTTTATAAAAGCATTTTAGTGCCTTATAAGACCGAATTCTGGGACATCATTTTTTTTTATTTAAGCATTGGATGACAGAAATAATTTCACGCCATTTCACTGTAAAAATACGAGTTCTGATTTTAAGCGAATATATAAAAGCTAGGCAAAATGGAGAGGGGCCAGCTAACCCAGCCAATGACAGGTCATAAGCCTCGTAAACGCCTAGATATCCATATTTTCCTTTCCAAACTTCTCTTTCCTGTTGAGATGTCAATTATTGTCGATGATAATTAGTTTTCATCTCGTTTTCTACTGTGCGATTCAATATTCAACCAAAACAATACTTATTGAGTGACCCATTTAGCAGGTAATGAAAACGCCATGAAGCCACCCTGAAAGCGACATTTCAGGAATGACACGTCACAGGATAGAAGGCTGACTGTAAAGTCATGTTTTCTTTGTTTTATTTAGCTTTTGTGTGAACTGTAAACTTTTGTTCTAACTGTCATATTTCACGCTAGCTGCTCGTAAACTCCTGCTGCGCGCTGGCTACGACAAAGCTACGCTATTGAGTATATGTAAACATAAAGTGTAAAGTATAGAGGTGAAGACGTAAATGTTTTTTTTTTTTATCATCATCATCATCATACCATATCCGCTCCCTATGTGGACGGGGTCGCGGGTTCGATTCCAGCAGGGAATCAATATGAAATAATTGTTTACACGTGATTTTCATATGAATATTTCACGTGTCATAGACAGGTACTGAAGTGTAAGACTGATCATTCTATGTTCATGTCATAAAATGATCAAGATACGGGCACACTGCGCTTGGAGAACTAATGAAGTGTTTTCCTTAACTATAAGTTTTTATCTTACAATAATCATTTTATCTTTTCCTTAACACGTTTAATCTTAGAATAATCATTTTATCTTTTTCTTAAGTATACGTTTCGGTCTTTTATCTGAAATTAACACAAAATGCAATGGTGTTTTCAAACAATACTACGAAATGCTTTCACTTGAGAAAAACACGAAATACGTGATATTCTTTCTTTAACTATATTTCTGTTCTTCGGTCGGTAATGATCAATTTAGTAATAGAGGAAAATGATTTTGGCCTCATTTTAGGGAAACACTATTAGATAAAGTATGTTTGTAATAAATTAAAAGCGTTGAAATATTCCTACTTTAAGAATAAATATTTCTCTAAGGGCATTAAAGTCGCGGTTGGTAGGAGCACAATAAAGTAATCGAAAATATATATTGAATTGTGTAATTTAATCATTTTGTATAAAACAAAGTTCCAATAGAATATTTAATCTTGTACAATGTAAAATAGGACAGATTAAATTTTCTTACCGTCTATTGATAATGCCTAAGACAGATTTACGCATTTATACTTGAGACTGAATTTTTTTTATTGCCGTATTATATCAAAATAAGAAGAATTTTTGAAATTGAGATTTTATTATATTATTATGATTATTAAACATACTTTGTATCAGTTAAAATTGTATTTCCAGAATTATACAAAACAATTTATTTTTTACAAAACAATATATATAAATGTGTAAAAATACTTGTAGACAAATTACTGGGTTATAATCATGGGCTGGGCTTGTATCAAATTTCTTATATCTTTACAGAGATGGAAAAGCTCTGAGAAAGAATGGATTAGATCTTCGTTTCTAGACTTTCTTTGACTGTTGAGATATCAAAAACAAGATATTCTAATTTAAAAGACGAGAAAAATATTTGTGATTAATAGACAGCTAATTTCATCTTATTTTTTTACCTTAACTATATTTTTCTAACTCATGTATTTAGTTTTTAATTTTTATTTGGAACAATCGACGTGCGTGCCTGATCCATATGTATCGCTAGTGAACATGTGGAGGATAGCAAATTCTTCCACCTTTAAAGTATGGCATGTAAGAAGAGTGAATGTGCGTGCTCTGCATGACCCCTTCGGAATGGAATGAGCAAGAGTGAATGTTAGTTAGTTAGTGTGGCGTTCTTTGTACTTTTATAGTGTACAATATGCTACTACGGTGAAGTTGGTGGACACAGGGCGAAAGTGCTGTGAAACAAATAAGCGTAAGTGCACCAAGTAGTTTTATTCTATTTTTATTAATTATATTAACATATATATGTAATTCATTTTAATTGGGAAGGTTTATGTCTAGACACCAGACAATTTAACAATGTATTAAAAAGGTTTGGTTTATTATTCGTAATTCTTCTTATAAAACCACATTGTTTTACCAATAATTTGTGGGTGACTGCTTTAAAGCTTAAATCAAAATTTATCTGAACCTTAATACTGATTTAGGTACAACGCATTGAACTCTTCCCAATGAAAGGGAAAATGCGTATCTAAGGCAGTAATTTTGGGAGACATAAGAAATCAGAGAAATGAATACTTTGATGTGTTCTATTTGAAAAATTTAAACACAAAGATCAAATAATTTTATATGTGATTATAATTAGACGATATCTGAGTTTATGTTGGTGGTGAAGGCATTTTTTTTTTCTAAAAACCAATATTTAAAAAACTTTCACGTGCTTTTATAACAAATAATGTTAAGCTCATATCATCATCGTCATCATACCATATCCGCTCCCCGGCCGCCAGTTCCCGCGCATTCTCCCAAGCCAGGTCGACGTCCCGCAGCTCTGACGCAAACTGCCGACGGATTTTCAAAAGTGGACGTCCAGGACGCCGAGAACCTGATGCTTTGTAAAATATTCAAGCATGGTAAGGTATATGACCTAGCCAGTAGACAGTAGATGATAACAAGGGTTGCTGCGTCCGTTGCCTCACCTCTGTGTTTCTTACAAAGTCAAATCACCGCACACCTAATATTCTTCAGTCGTTAATAGCACAATAGGCGTAACACTTATAAATAATAAATAGAAAATAATCCACCACACAAAAAGAATTTTGTCAATGAATACCTACTGTGGAAAATGCGAAGCGAACATTATTTTTATTATATAAGTAAAACACTTTGATTTTTGTCCACTGAGTTTATTTTTTAACACGACATGTTTCGGACACGCAGTACTGTCCATCTACAGATGTATTTAAAAATATTTTTAAAAGTATTAAAATACACCTGTAGATGGACAGTACTGCGTGTCCGAAACATGTAGTGTTAAAAAATATACTCAGTGGACAAAAACCAAAGTGTTTTGTGTTAACGCCGATTCAATAAATAATAGAACATTATTTTTGTTGAATTTATTTTAAAATACTATTATTTACGAATAACAATATGTAATTCAAAATGAACCCTCACAGATTCCGAAAACACAGAATTATTTTGTTTATCGAGTGAGAAAAATAAAGTTTTCCGGCTTAGGAAATAAATTTGGTGGATGAAAAAAGCTTTTCGGCTTAGGCAAATACGAAGTGGTCGAGTATTTTCCGGCCATCTTGTTAATTTATTGAATTAAAGCAACATGCCCCTACTTAAGTCAAGCCCTAATCAAATAAAAGTTTGGGGCCTTTTTTGAACTTGGCCTTCGCATATGAAATAACTTCAGGGGTGCGTAGCAGGCAGAGAAGGTGTTTTGTTAACACGTAAAGTACCTGTAACACTTAGGATTATATTACAACGTTACAAATTTAGTCAATTTTTTTTTTACTAAAAATGGTGGCCCTGGCTTGGGACATGTTCTCGCCAATAATTATAAATGATTTATTGATATTTCATTGAAATCACCATCAATTTAGTTATTTACCTGTTAAAAAAAAGGGCTGAAGGAATTCCTAATAAAGAACTCAAATTTGTTGACATATTACTCTCTTAGTTACCTAATAAATCTTTCGGCGTTCCGATGTTTTTATCAGGACGCTAAACGACATCATTAGGACACCGTGTATTATTATCAGGACGTTGAGTAATATTATTTGAGCACTGCCAATTTATCGGGCGACTTAAACTAATTTGTCGAAAAAATTTTAGCAACCTTTATTTTTACCAGATTTTTTTCTCAGTGCTACCGTTTATCCATACATCCTCGTACTCGATTTTCTCCCGGAAATGTACCACTAGAACATTAAATTTTTCACACTTTTTAGACATCGACAAGTAGCGTATTTTCAACCCCTTACATCTTTGATGCTCTAATTTAAATCATTATAAAAATAAGACTATCCTAACACGCTCTAGTCGATAAAAATATATATTCTGCATTCTAAATACCGCACGTGTATGTCTATTCAATCGCGTTAGATTCCTCACAAACACAATATTTTGTCAGAAACAGGTGAGGGTTCAGTAAGAGCTCTGGAGAGAAAAAAGGAACACGAGGAACAAGAAAAGAAAAGGAAACAGTGTAAAGAAAGTAAAAGAAATGATCCGAGAAGGAATTTCACAGTCTGCTGGGCAGGAAATTTCTTCAACCCTTTACGACTCCGCGTCACTTTTGAAATGAAAACGTGAAATCGTGAATTACTTGCTAAGTTACTTTAAGTAGCAATGCGTAAGTTTACACCCAAGACAATTACAAGTCTCACTAAGCGAAAGTTAAATTTTTATTGATGTTGAACGATCAAATCGGTTTTATGGCTTAAAAGTTCTGTATAAATTTATTGATTTAAATAAGTTTGTTAGACTTGCATTAATGAAAAAAATACTTGTGGTACTTTATTATTTGTATACCTACAAATAAATGCAAATGATCTTGTTTATTTAATTAGAAGGAAAAATGGTTTTACGCTGTGATGACAGGTTGGATTTAGCATTGATTAGAAATTTAAAAGTTGTTTACCCAAAATTTTCTTAAGTTAAGGGTTTTTTAAAAAGTGAATTTCCCAAAAAAAACTGGAAAAAATTTTCGAAAAAGGGAAAATAGGTTAATGTTTAAAATTATTTTGAAAAAAAAAAGTGTATTTTTTAGTTTTTTTAGCAATAAAAATTTAATTTTTCTATAAATACCAAACAGTAGATAATTATATTGTAATAGAATTTTAAAATGGC
>JAGVSP010000992.1:0-110969 GCA_022494985.1 Micrasema minimum
TTTAAGTAGTGTAATCAAGTTAATACTACTACTACTACTACTACTACTACTTTTTTCTAGTAGTGTCTCTTGACTATTTTATTACATGAAGGTAGGATGATCAGTCTTAAGCTTCAGTACCAGTCCAAGGTATAACACGTGTAATATTTATATGAAATTCAAATGTAAATAAATAATCGAGTTAATAGTAATTAATGATACTTTAAAATTTGCATAAAAATTATAACATGAACTCGGAGTCGTCGTGTTTTAATTTATATTTTGTCAATGGCTTACATTTCCCATGTAAACAATACCTACTGCTCAGAATACAGAACAAACTCTGTATTCCAAGACCTACTCTTAACTTTGTAAAAAAACTAATATGAAAAGGGAAATTCTGTTGCATAATATATGGAAATTATGCAGGTTGTGTGATGTCCGAACGAAGCTACATATGTGCCAAACGTAAAGATACTACAGGGATGCTTAAAAAAAAGCAGGAAACTAAAACGAAATATCTTTTTCATTATTAGTTGAATTTTAGCGCTGCCATTCCCTGCGAAGTGCTGATTTGAGGATTTAGAAGTTTTGATTTTTTCCCCCAACTTTACTCTTCAAAACACTCCAGATAGAGAAGTCTAACTGGCTTTGCATCCTGAGAATTCGCCAACCATTGTGTTGAAGCCACGGTCAAAAAATACGTATCAAGAGCGGCGATAGAAAGAGGGCAGTGTCGGTGGTACAAACCATCACTAAAGTGTGGGGACTGCTTTCTGGTGGCCATTTGGAGGTGTGAAATTTTGTGTGACTTTTTTGGAATGTAACCTAAGTATTGTTTTTCGTTTATTCTTCGTTAATTCGGAATGGAGCCTCATCTGAGAATTTGATGTTCAGCAACTGGCCACTAATGTACAAACAAAGCAACTCTTTTACTATATACCTACAGCATATTTTTTTCTCAGTTAAGCGTAAGATCATGTGTCTTTTGGAACTTCAAAGGCTTTATTTTAAGATAACTTTTTTAATAAGTGTTGCAACCGTTATCTTGATAATATTATGTTCAACTCAACAGTCATTTTTTGCTACTGCGACGTGGGTTACGTTCAATTCGAGTAAAGACTTCAAATCATTTGTTTTGATGTTGCTGTACGACCATTTTTTTGACATTTAACAATGCTGATAGTAAGGTTGTATTTTTGTAAAGAATTGAACATTAAAATTCTTTAGGGCTAAAACATTTTAAATTTAAAGTTTTCCAGGCAGTGTTAGCGCAAAAACATTTGGGTTTATATTCCATTTTAGGAAGTTTTAATGCTTCAATATACAGATAAACAATATAACCATCATTTGTGTAATTTTGAGTACTCCGTCATTTTTGGCTTGGTTTGCTGCAGTTTTTTTTCAGCACCCCTGTAGTATTATGAGGCCGGCCTTAATGAATAAAGGATTACAGACGGCGCGGCCGTCGCGTCAGTGCAATGTCTGTACCGAGAATTTTCCATTGTGCATAGTTACCAAGAGCAGTGCAGTGAAAGGAAGGGATTTATTGTTAAGCTGGCAACACTGATACCGATTTTTAAGTAAAAAGAATGCCAGGATTTTAATGAACTGGCTAGTCGATGTATTGTCAACTTAGAATATTTAGTTTGTAATTTAAATTATAATTTACAGTACAAACCAATTTAAGTTCGTAAAATAAATTCTAACTCGGTTATTGGTTATATCATTGTTCATTTTATTAGAGACAGCTGTTCCGCCTCGTAAAATGACAACTGACACCGAAATTTATAGTTTAAAAAAATATGTGTTTTGATAATAAAATGGTAAGTCGATGTATTTCTTACAATTTAGTTTGTAATATAAATTATAAGTAAAATCAAATTCAGTTATTGGTTATATCATTGTTTGTTTTATTAGAGACAGCTTTTTCGCGTTGTTAAATGACTACTACTGACACTGAATTGATAATAAAGAACATGTTTGGGTAGCGGTGTATTTTTAGTAGATTTTTTAGTTTTTCATTTGTAAATTATCAGAAAAATTAAATAAGATTTATTGTTAATATATTATATGATTTGGTTTTGTAAGAATGTTCTACTATGATTGGTTTTGACAGTAGTTTCGCTTTGAAAAGGAGAAACAGCTGTCACTAAATAATGTCACGATAAGAATCAAAATCGATCCGATTGATTTTACTATTGCCTACTGCGGGGTTATAAAATAAAATAATGTCAATTCAGTCGATTGTTGACTAACTATTTTTTATACAACTAGTTTCCCTTATCCGCACACAATAGTGCACAGGGCTCTGCATTGATCATTTGTTACATAAAGGCAAGATGATCAGTTTTACGCTTCAGCGCCAGTCCAAAGTATTCATTTTATGTTAAAATCACATTTAAATAAATGTTTCATATAGACCCCATCGGGAATCGAACCCGCGACCTCGTGCATGGCAGTCCAACGCGCTACCGCTACACAAATAGACGGACAAAATGAAATTTTAATTTTGACATCAAAAGCATTTTTAAATCAAATCAAAAAAGCTTTTTCGCTGCCGGACCAAAGTGTTTTTAGCGAGGAATAAAAGTATGCTAAAATCTTTTGAGCTAAATAATATATTTATTTCTGTACTCGTGCATGTAAAATAGCATAAAATTATATAACAAACTTGAACAAGTCAAAAGTATTTTATTTAAAAACTTCATGTACATACATGTCATGCTTCTTGCTTTGCAATATCTTCCAACCAACCCTTAATTATTTTAGTCATAAGCATTTATTGTACCGAGTATTGGTAGGGAGATAAAGCTTAAGATTGCATTGCATTATTTAAAAGTTTCATAGTCTTGCAGCCTGGACAGTGAATGATTTCGTAAAAAAGGAAGTGTGATGCCTAGGAATGCAGAGTGTTAGATGAGTGTAGTGATAGTCCATGCTCAGAAAGGTAAACAAAATTCTCTGCTAGGTATCTCGGTGCAATTAGGTTATTCAATACTGTATAATAGCGAAAGAGATTGAAAGTTATGTAGGAAATAATATAGTAGGATAGATATTATTATGAAAAAGAAACGGGATTCGCTTGTAACAATAACATACATTTGAATTACAGATACTTTGTTTCAAATAGGTATTGTTTTATAAAATTTATAAAACAGGCACATGTTCGTGTAATACATACATATAATATTATATAGCTTTACATGAAGTTTAACTCAGTGCGAATATAATAATATTGCATACAAATTTCTCGAGGTGTTTCATTAAAATTTAATTCGAATGGATTAATATTAAGGGGAATAATGTGAGAATTATGTATTGTTTGTTTAGTACGCAATTATAATAATTACGTAATTAATATGAGTTACCATACAAGTTCAGAAACTGAGTTTGATTAATTAATTATTAATGAAAATTCATTATCAAAGATTATGCGGTAACAAGCACTCAAATTGTTACGGTTTTGCTCAGATTTCCTTGTTGTTGGAGTTCAATTTGTTAATGGATGATAATAACTGTTTCAATACATAATTGTTTTTATTAAATTTTAACCTTAGATTTTCACGTGTTCTTGATGATCGATGTTTCAACTTGGATGATGAATATTGAAAACTGTTTATAGGATTAATATACTGATTAGTGTTTTATAAACATCTTTAATAACAAACCGTTATTCATAAACCACGCCTACTACACGCTTACCTTTCTATATTTTATTTGTAATTTGTCTATGATTCGCAAATCTGATCTCTCAAATCGTAAAAAATATATTGTGGAGTCATATTATGGAGTTTTGACTACCTTTTAAGTAGGTACTTTTCATCGTTGCTTATAATTAAAAATAAGACATATCATATCATATTTCACAGTTTTAAAATAAATTCTCATTAGAATCTATCCAATATGGCCGTTAAATATTTGACATTTCAACGAAAAACGGATAGTAAAGAAACGGAACCCTAACGTTTTATAAAACGTAAAATCGGGTTGTACTTGAAATATAACTAAAAAACTTTTTGTTGTCTGTTAAGTCGGCTTACGGACGATAATTTTACGTGATAACGTCATAAGAAAACATTGATGAAAAAATAGCATACTTTTATGAATTGAATTGAATGATTATAACTGAATTATCATTATTTTGTATAATACAAAGCAGGAGTTCATTGAAAATTACAATTTTTTCCATAAATTATCATTTTTTTGCACTCGTTAATTTCACTTTCACTTTGTAGCTTGTCTGCTGCTGCTGTCTCCCTTCTACTCGGACGCATCGACCGATGGAGTGGAAGAGAGATAGATGCGTCACAAACCGAACGCTTAGGCCGATCGTGCCTCTCTATTGCTGCTTGTTCCGCGCTCTCGCTTGCACACTCGGCTCAGGCGGAACGTGACAATGAGTCATGCTTTTTCGTGTGTGCAGCCGACGTTCATCGATTTATTAGACGTTATCACGTCAAAATAGGTATAAAGTTTGACTAACGACTGTTTAAATATAAAACCGGCCCTTGATATACCAATACAAAGGCTGCATTGCAGGGCACTGTGCACGGTGGGTGCCGATAAGTGAGTGTAGTAGTAGTTGTAGTATTTAAGATTTTTAGTAGATTTGGTGTATCTGAATATCAGAGATAAAGCAGAAAAATTATGCACGTCCATTTTTTGCAAATTAAATTGGTTTTCGTAAGAAATGCTATGGGAGTGACGTGTCCGGTGTTCTTCAAATAAAATGTTATGCTCGTAGCCCATTTTGAGCAAAAAAATTTTTGTTTAAATCCCTGTTTCATTGAATCAATCATATATAATATGATACCGGCAATCTGTATAATTCAGATATTTTCTAAATTACCTAGGCAAAGTATAGAATACCTGGGGCGTCCAGGCAATGTATAAAAATATTATGAATGTTATTGTCCGTTACATACTTTTCCTAGGTAATGTATATAATACATTTCCTAGGGCTTGTACATAATACAGAGTACCTGCTGGTGTAAAGTAAAAAGATTTAGTCTATATTTATACATGTTATGTTATGCTAGCTATAAAATGACAAACAAAACAAACATATACATATTACCCATTACCTATGTATTTATTTACGTACACTTTTGAATCGTGAATTCATAGCGCGATGTGTCACGAGTTATTTATGAATATCGGTGATAAAGTATCCAATCAAAGTCAAATAAGTTATTTATGATAATATAGTAATAAGTGATTCAAAGCGAGCCTTGGTAAACAACAAAGCTAAGGTCAAAGTTGTGTTTACTAATTACAATGCTGGCAAAGGAAGGTATTTACAATCAAAGGTTTTATGGCAGCCGCAGCCGCACAAACTCGAAACAGAACGGGAAATAATACCTTAGTAAGGGAAACTGTTCACTTTACTTAGTACACCTCGAGGAGTAATGGTTAGCATTTCGGGCTATCATGCATGAAGTCGCGGGTTCGATTTCCGTAGTGTGTCAACATGTTTATTCAAACGTAGTTTTCATACGTGTCTTAAAATGGCCGCCAAATAATGACTCAGGAGGAAATGAAGTGTAGCATAGACAACTTTAGATTTAGTCTATTAATTCAGAATAAAGTACGCAACAATAACCCAGAGTAGCATTATCTGCACAAAAAAGTGTTTAAAAATGGTTTCATTTCATTATGAATTCAATGAAATGGTTTTGTAACCGTTTAAATTGCTAAATTATATTATTGTGTAAATAAAATGGTTTCGTTACTATTTAAATGGTTTCATTGCATTTATTAATTAAATAAAATGGTTTCGCCACTATTTCAAAGGTTTTAATACATAATCAATTAAACAAAAAGGTTTCATTTCGTTATTAATTAACTGAAATGGTTTCATTATATTATTAATGAAAAAAATTATTTCATTACCTTTGCTTGGAATGTAATTCCGTGGTGGAAGGCCTCTTCGGGGTGCAGAGGGACTCTGGTATCGTAGTCGTCATTATGCACCAAGTTGTACTGCTTCTTAGACGGCATCTTCTCCCCACTGTTGGAGTTTCGCAACTTAAAGCTAAACTTGAAACGCTCACTCAGACTCTGCGTCATTTAGGCGATTGTATTTGACGAATACACAGAAAATTTCCTTATTTCTTACGATTTATTTTTAATTTTATATTAATTGATTTTACAATTTCGTTAGCAATATTTTTTTTTTACAAATGCTTGTCAGGAAAACACTAACAATTTTACAACTTCCTTCGTTTTGTTAATTTTTTTATATGTTAAAACTATGTACCTACTTGTCGAAAAAAAACCACGAAAAAAATTCAATTTCCTTCTTATGGGAATATGATTTTTTAAACTCGATTCTGTATTTAATGCATCTATGAATTAAAACAGAGCGTATTATGATGATTACGCCGCGAATAAGCTGTTTGAAGTTTTGACTATTAAGTATTTAAACAATTTTATTTAGTATAGCGAGCTAAATTATTTTATATTATCTCTACACTGCGCGAACAATGTTCATTGCATTTCAAAAGAGATACAAAAATGTAATGTTTTATTTATTTATATTTTTAGTTTACGCTAGAGAAAAAAATCTAGTATTTCTGTTATCAAAATATTTGAATTTTTAGTAACTTTACTAGCAATTGTTTTATTCTTTTTTAACTGAAAGACTTATCAAATATTATTATCACTGTACGGGTAAGTGTTGATTGCGTCACTCGCGATGGCTCAGAAGTGAACTGTTGACTAAGCAACGACAGGTTCGAGTTATGGAATAACGGTCACCGATTTCTCGAGATGAAACTAAACTCATAATGATGTTTGTTGGGACTGAATATCTCCGTGAACCTGCAATAAAAAACAAAAAATATTAAAATGTTATCAAAAATTAATCATATTAAATTGTTATGTTGCTTTGAAACCAACGATAGGTTGTAGCATATTTTCTGAGTTAACAGTGTATACAGGAGCAGTGTAGGTTAGAGCTACAGGACATGAACTGACATAGGAAATCACACGAAACTGGTGGCTGATAGCTTAGGTTAGAGGCAGTTTGTGAAATATATTTGCTCCTTGCAGGGAGTAAATATGTATACAGGGTGTAACAAAACTCGATGTACAAGCGGGAAACCAGTGAACCTACATAATATTTGGAATCGATTTTGTAGAATTAATTTTTTTGATTTGACCCTTAGTTTTCGAGAAAATTGAGTATGAAGTTGATTTTTTTTCCGACATATTTTTGCAAATTGTTATCAAATATTATGTATTAAGTCAAATAAATACTATCCACAAAGAAAACAAAATTAAAAACACGTTTTAATAAGAATTTGAGCAATTTTACTTAATCTGCCACACTTATGAAAACTTTTGAGAGAAGAATCTCAGATTAAAGTCATATTACACAATCGTCTCCCAATATGATGTAGATTCACTGATTTCCCGATTGTACATCGAGTTTTGTTACCCCCTGTATAATGATGATGATTATGTGATATAGGTTTTTCTATTATTTGTTTTTGCAATTTGCCCTTCAATATCTTATACATTTATCACTCCTTTTTTACTGCATAAACTCAAGATACTTGGTCTAACCAACTGATTAATTTATGTATTGATATTGTACAGAATCCCCAACACAATACATTTATCTCGCGAATTATCGTAATTTCCAGTGACTCTAGACTCCAAATGACACCACCACGCAACAATTTAGCATACTCAAAACAAGTCGTAGTAAATAAGGTCGGCTCGACTTTCACTCCGCTTATTTACAATAATCAGGGAGTGCAATTCACAGAAACTGCGTAGAAACTGGTTCCGCATGTGATACTATTACGGTTGCATTCGACTGCCTACGAAACGAGACAATCTGTGCTTAAAACAAAGCCGTGAAGATTCTCGTGTCGTACGTTTTATTTCCTTTCAAATATTCAGGGAAAACTATGGATACTAGGAAGCACAGAGCAATCTTCGATCATTTAATTTATACTTACGAGTATAGTACATGCTATGCACTTTTCTCCGAATTTGTTGGGCTTGTCGAAATTCATATTGTTACTAGAATACTTTATTTGGTGTTGCTACATGTTCCTTTTTTAACTATATTATGTGAGGAAAAGCCATTGGAAAAAAGTAAATTTATTTTAAAAAATAAGCCAAATGGATATAACCTATCATAAAGTTTCTCTTACTCTATCATACTTAGCTATCCTAAAGCAATATTATTCTGTGAATTTAGTTTCCGCGATTGGCTATTACGTATTCATAAGCATTACATGATAGTTATTATAACTAGTTTCTGCAAATTGCAATCCAATAGGTGCAATTACGTCATCACGTAATCATCGACAACCCCTAGAAATACATAGATATATTTGTCAATGATAAGTAAACGCCGCGCCGCTGCGTTAATAAAAAATAAATGAGTCGGGTGGTGGCCCAATAGTTCTTCGCGGTCTTAGAGTCTAGAGATCTCTGGTACGAATCGTATTTAAAAACGAATATAACATAATGTTACTTATGGCACTCTGCTCTCATACGAGTTTTCTCTGTCGCTGCCGCATTTTAACAGAGATCCAAAATCATGATTGTAATCGTGATTATAACCCCGTCATGACCCCGTGTTTTCTATTAAAGTAATTGGATACACTTAAAATGTTGCATGTTTGATGATTAAAGTTTGAACTGTACCAAATATGTCAATACTTATGTCATCTTAAAATCATCACTTGCAAATAAACAAACTTTGTATCTGATCTCTACTAAACGTATTATAGTTTTACAGCTTTATGTATGAACATAATTTTTTTTTCTTTTCAGTTAAGTGACAAAAGGAGGTAAGTGAAACATTTTAAATTTTCAGTTGAGTTGAAACAGTGGAAAACACCCGTTTAAAATAAAAATCGTTATACTTAACTTTAACTTTTTTTTTTAAACATTTTGAATAAGTATTTTTTTAAAGTTTATTCTGAAATACCTACCGTTAATATATCTGGCTGTCCCAAATAAGGCGTAATTTTTAGACGGGATACAAAATCATATTGCTTTCATTATTTCGTTGATTTTATGTAAATTTGAATGTATTTCTCATTAGTTTTAATTATATTAATGTTATCTATAATAAAATAACATAAACTTTACGGTACCTGAAATATATAAGTAAATGCATTCAATAAATATGTGTAAATTTCATTACGATTGCCTAAATTGACCTCTCCTTTTTCTCTATATGTTTGTTTTATTATAGTTTACGTACGTTTTTCCTTCTCAAATACGAAGAATATAGCATTTTTGTGGCATCCAATGAATTGACCAGTTTGTAATTTTTTTATAACTACAATTAAATACAGATAGAATTGTTCGAACATGAAATATGTACATAATTTGATTTATATTTTTTATTGACATTACTTGGTGGAATTCCATGATTAAATTATTTGTATATAACTAATTAAAGTAAAACAAGTGCTTGAAAGTGGGCATGTAAGAAGTCGGAATAATCGACGTGCGTGCATGAGAATATGTATGAATGTGGAGGAAGCAAGAGAAGTATGCCAGGACAGAGTGGTGTGGCGTTCTATCCTCTCTGCCTACCCCTTCGGGGAAATGGCGTGATGGTTAGTTAGTTAGTTAATTAAAGTTAAACAAACATACTTGGTACCAGTCTGAAAATGCCCGTTACAGGGTGAAAGCGCTAACTGGTCAAATAAATAAAAGTGGAAGTGTACCATGAATTTTTATTTAACTTTAATTAGCTATATACAAATAATGTACATAATTTACAAAAAAGGAGCATGAAGGAAGGTTAAATTAAATTTAATTAAACATAATGAAAACCTAAACACTGTCTCAAAACGTCTCGCGATCGACTGGTTGCCTACCATTGTATGTACATGTACATAAATAACACTACACTACATACAAATTGTTGCAGCTGTTGAGTCGCGTCGTGTCGGTTGCAAGTTGCGACTATCACAAAGTTATACATTATATATGTGCAAATTATATGTAAGGTACTTATGCTTCCTGTATGGGTCAAAGGCTAATCAAAACAAAACCCTCAGAGTTTGACGTTCAAAAACCTTATGTGTTTGAATATTACATAATTATTAAACTCGCAAGTTTACGTGTGAGTGCAGACCACAGGATTCGATCTCTGCGATCGATCGTAAGACTGAAAGTCATAATATTGTGAAATGAGTCTAAACTTAGTTCAGAATATGAAATTTAAATAACATACAAGCGTAGAACATTATTCTGAAGTTAGATTAGACGATTAGACTCATTAGTTTTAAAATTGTCTTTCAAACAACTGAATCAGTTTGAAACGCTACACAGTATTTATTTTATTACATTTATTTATTTACTTATATTTTTATGTTATGCACACAAAACCATGTTAATATAATAAATTGACGTTAATATTTCCAGGCAATATATATAATATAACATCAATTAAGTGCAAAACACAATGCACAATATATATTTCTGAGAACATCAAGAGTGAGATTTTGTTTTAATTGGACTACTACTACCACTACTTTCCATTATCCGCACCCAATGGTGCATAGGGCACTGCATTGGTACACCAAGTGCAGTGTATCTCGATCATTTTGACTACACGAAGGTAAGATGATCAGTCATACGCTTCAGAACCAATCCAAGGTATCACACACGAAATATTAATATAAAAATAATAGATATCTGGTTTTATAGTACAATTTACTGTGAGTGTAACGTTGTGTTGTTAAAAACAACAGCAGTAGGTTTGCTATTTAGAGGGGTGGATGTTTGAACATTGGATATACATATATAATTTATTAATACATTATTTTAGGATTATTTTTACTGTAAGTTGATGGAATAATTTAATCCAAGTATTACAAGGAAATTATGCGGAACTCGGTTATTTAGTGTGGCCTAATCGCAGTTATAAACAATAATATTCATATTTGGGATATTATGTCAGCTGTTTTTTCTATAAAAAATAATTTTTATAACTAACTTCTCATACATATAATCACTACCTACCTAGTATTTTTTTTCCATTTAAATGTCGATAGTTAACTATCTAATTTGAATTATATTTTTTATTGACAGTACTCTTTTGTGGAATTCCATATTTAATTATTTTAATATTAACTAATAAAAGTTAAAATAAAAATACTTTGTACACTTCCACTTTTATTTATTTGATCAGTTAGCGCTTTCTAACCAACCAACTCATGTGTTTAGTTTCTAAATATTTTGTAAAACTGTTATTTTAACACATTGTTTTGTACAACATATTACCTGACAATGCCCGTAACAGGATGAAAGCCCTAACTGGTCAAATGAAAGTGTACCAAGTATGTTTATTTAACTTTTATTACTTAAATTAAAATAATTAAACTATTTAATGATTCTCGGATTTCGTTTATTTTTATTAGATTTTTGTTAACTCTATGGAACCAAAATTTATGAAGCGAACGGGAACTAACTAACTAACCATCAAAGCCATTTTCTCGTAGGAATAGGCAGAGAGGATAGAAACGCCAATACCACTCTGTCCTGACACACTTCCTTTACTTCCTCCTCCTCCTACATTCATACATCTTCTCATGCACAAGTACTAGTAGGTACCTACTTGAAATAGACAAGTATTTGAAAGTGGACATGTGAAGTCGGAATAATTGGCGGGTGAGCATGAGAAGATGTATATTATGACACAATTATCTAATATCTATTTCCGTGAAACAGAAATGAAAAACATTTTTGTTGTTAGTGGAAAACGAACGTTAATGTTTTTTGTTAATTTTAAAGAAATTCAAGTGATAAAAATCTTCAATAAAAATTACATAAGACAGCGTCATGCCATCTAGAATCATGCTACAATAATTTAGTACAACTTTTGACTTGTTCGTAAAAAGTATTTGGTGTAAGTGATGACCGTGCCAAGAAACCTATTATTTATGTAAGTCGATACTAACATTGGATTCCACCAAGCATTATCAAGTAAGATTTTATAGTTTTTTTAACAGAAATTTATTTAGATTCTAAGTTTTTTACATCATACAAACTAGTAAAAATAACATAGCCTACTAAAGCTTTAGATGCATATACTATAGGTTTATGTGTGTAAAGTATAAAAATGCCGTATACAATATAAGTAAATGAAGTATAATAAACATATTTTATCACATTATGTAGGTAGCCACTTATAGGTATACACATCCCGGCCTGTTTGGTTATAACCTTGGATGGTTCGGATCTGTGAACAGTCCAAACCGTTTATTCTTAATAGAAAAAATGTTTTATTTTCGATCCTTCATGACGACGGGTGAATTTCTCTGTGTTCCGTCATTCTATAGGTAAGATAATCGTCCAGCGTTAATCAACGGAATAAATTACTTAAGTTTTACTTTTAATGCATTTGGAATTCGTTGAAAACTAATAACGAAAGAAACCAAGTATTTTTCGCATAATAATAATTGATCCATTGATTGATATGGCATTTTTTTTGTAGAACTCCATGATATCTTATGTTAAAATCAAAAAACGATTTTTTTGGTTCTCCTACGTGATTTATTATCAAGTTAGTGACAATTGTTTCGCCTTGTAAGGGCATTAATGGCAGTTTGATAATGCCCTTACAAGGCGAAACAATTGTCACTAACTTGATAATAAAATCACGTAGAACCAAAAAAATCGTTTTTTGATTTTAACATAAGAATAATTTATCCGTTTTTCATCAGTAACTCATTCATTTATTGATTCATTTTTATATCTACATAATATTATTTATTTCCTACATGGAGCATAAATATTCTAATAACCGTATCCAAACTTGAAGAATCTGTTATAACTGATGGAATTTAATACCTTTTTTATATGTACAATGCAAAATTCTAAGCACGTGCTTCGGTTTTTTTGACCTATGAATTAAATTGTCTACAAACTATTCAAACAAAAAATCAGAACCATGCTGTGATACATGCCACATACCTACCGCAAAGTAGGTAAACACTTTTTTTTTTATTACAAATTTTTAAAAATGTACGAGAATCTTTTTTATGCATCTCTGCCATAATTGGTAAATAAATTCTTAAACTATCACCATCTCATGTCCCTATGTGGGGAATATGGATTTTCACAAAGGCATTAGACATTACAAATGTCATACATGGGATGATGATAATTTACTATTTATGTATGAATTATATATATGTATGGAGTCGGAACAAGAAGGATGAAAGTAGATTGAATGCATTTAAAATGCGATCTCTGAGGTAAATAAGTGGTAAATCTTTGTATGATAGGTGCACTAATGTTAAAATTAGAGCAGAATGGAAGTCTGAGATGAGCATTATCGACAAAATTAAGAAAGGTCTTTAACGATGGTTCGGTCATGTAGAGCGAATGGATGATAAAGGAACGGCTGAAAAAATATATGATGCGACTGAGCCTGGAAGTAGAAGTCGAGGAAAGCCGAGAAAGACATGGCATGATCAATTAAAACAAGTGCTTGAAAGTGGGCATGTAAGAAGTCGGAATAATCGACGTGCGTGCATGAGAAGATGTATGAATGTGGAGGAAGCAAGAGAAGTATGCCAGGACAGAGTGGTGTGGCGTTCCATCCTCTCTGCCTACCCCTTCGGGGAAATGGCGTGATGGTTAGTTAGTTAGTATAGTTTATTAGAAAGGCAAAACATCTGTAGCCAAATTGACGTCGCGCGTCACCTCGTATGAATACTAAGGGACGACTAAAAAATTGGTCGGTGATTTTAATAGCACAGCCAAAAGATGTTTCTAACAAAAAATGTATAAGAGTATAGTTACTGAAGAGATCTTATTAAAATAATTCTGAAAACAATTGTTTATTGGATGGTCCTGTATGAAAGTAAATAAACTAATTTAGATTTTTATCTTAAGTTTTGTTTTAATGAATGTTTTACCTACATTTTATTTTAAATATATAATTTCTGTGTATTATGGTTTGGTAATATGCATATTATATTTCTTTTGTAAAAAAATTGTCACCAGGGTGTGAGTTAATAAACAAATAAAATTTCATCTTGTATTACATATATCTCAACACGATCTACGCCTTTTTTTAAATGTTGGATACAATATTCTGTTTTACCATCCATTTCTTTTAAATGTGGGAATCAAAATCACCCTCATCCCAAAGTGCAGTTTGCAAACTGTCCTGTATAAAGCGAAAACTGTGTGGAATATTGAATGGGACAATAATTAATGAATATGTAAATGTTTAAGTAACTAACTAACTAACTAACTAACCATCACGCCATTTCCCCGTAGGGGTAGGCAGAGAGGTTAGAACGCCATACCATTCTGTCCTGACAGACTTCCTTTGCTTCCTCTACATTCATAGATCTTCTCATGCACATACGCCGATTATTCCGACTTTTTACATGTCCACTTTCAAGTACTTGTCGTACTTGGTCATGCCATGTCTTTCTCGGCCTTCCTCGGCTCCTACATCCAGGCACACTTGCATTTAAACTTTTTTTAGCCGTTCTTTCATCACTCATCATCGCTCCACATGACCAAACCATCGTAAAAGCCCTTTCCTAATTTTGTCGATAATGCTTATCTCAGCCTTGCACTCTGCTCTAATTTCGACATTTGTACATCTATCATACATAGTCCTACCACACATTCGCCTGAGAGATCGCATTTCAACAGCATTCAGTCTACTTTCATCCTTCTTTTTCCAACACCACGCTTCACTACCATACATAAGGGTTTAAGTAGATATTGATATATTGAATGTTTTGAAAAACATATAAACATATTACATATTTACTTTATTAGCTATAATAACAATTTCCTGTGTGCAAACATACGATAGTAACTTATGATCGCGTTTAAAAAATACACGTATTTAGAGTGGTCTTTTGACAGACTGTACAGTTTACTGAACAAGAAACTGTGTATTAAGTGGGCATAAGTAGTAACTTACCAGTTAACAAAATTTTCGCCCTATTTTTTGGGTTTGCGTTTTTGCAGAAGAATATTGAAGACCTACAAGGTCTGTACACCATACCATAAATAAGAAATAATTTGAGGTAGGTATAAAACTGTCAAATATTTCAACACCACCATTGTGCAGTGTTGCAGAGCGAAAAACGGCAAAATGTATAATATGTATAATATAACAATCACAAAGGGATTTATCATAATCAATCAAATTAAACCATCACGTGTTTTTTTATGAAATACAATAATATTTTTATAAAATGTGGCACAGGGTAGCGCATTTGGCTACCCTGCGTGAGGTGATGGGGTAGGGGTTCAACATAAAATATTTTATTACATGTGATTTTCGTATTCACATTTCATGTGTGATACCTTGGACCTTGGACTGGTACTGACGCGTATGACTTATGATCTTACCTTCATGAAATAAAATTATCAATGTACACTGAACTTGGTATACCGATGGCAGTGCCCTATGCACCATTGGGTGCGTGCGGATAGGGGAAAAATAGTATTATACTGATGGAACTAAACTGAATACGAATTTTTAGAGATACAGCTAAATGCGTGCATGAAATGAATGTAGAGGAAGTTGTAAGAGAAGTATGCCAGAACATAGTAGTGTGGCGTTCTATCCTTTGCCTACCTCTTGGGGGAAAGAGCGTGATGGTTAGTTAGTTGATTTTTATACTAACAAAAAAAAACAAATTAAATTAACTCTTACCTAAAATGTATAAAAAACAACAATTAGGTTTATCGTGATATACCTAATTAAATCATTATAAAATTAATTTTACTAACATTATTCTAACACTTTAATGAATGAAATACATAATTGAACAAATACATTAATTTCTTTTCTTCCATTGTTTTTTCAAATGTCATAATTCAAAAAAAAACAATATGAAATGAAGTACCTTTATATTATGTAGGTAACTACATAGAGTAGGTAGGTAGGTACGTATTTAAAAAAAACAGTTTATTTGTCGCTTCATTAAAATTTTTATAAAAAAAAACGGCCGCTTTATAAATTATCCATGAAAGTAATAATAATAATACGAGCCTTCGTTTAAAATAAGTTAATTGAATATTCGTCTTTATTGGAGGTCAAAACGCAGAATACAACAATGCTGTTGACAACTAACTGTATGTAAAAAGGTGATTGCAACAGAATCGCTACTTGTTCGCATAATTCATTATTTCGAGTGCGCATTTCATTCATTTGTGCAAGTTATCGAAAAACGCATGTTCAATTGTCAATTTCTATCAAATTAAATGATTTAAACAACTTTATAAACAAGACTTTCAATACTTTTCGGTTACAATCATTATTTCCAGCATAAAATCATCTTGTTCTGATTCAACGGTAACCTCGTAATAATAACTCCAATCAATGATTTATTTGCTTAATTTTTATAAGCACTGATATTTTTATTATATATATCTTTAGGATATATATTATATATATACTATACCGTTTCTCACGATGAGACCAATGGCGAAACTCCAGAGGGTGATTATTCATGATATTCTGAGAAAAAAATCTTAATAAAGTTTTTCAAAAAACTCAATTCTAATTTCTTAAAAAAATGATTAAAATATGAGATAAAAAATTCACGCGTGTTATACCGTCCATTTTTGAACTGGCTAACACCACGTGACCCTGCACCAATTTTAAGATATGAAATTCGAATTTTGAATGTCCGCACAAGGCAAGGCGTTCGTGACCAGAGTGGACCCCCACTCCTCCCCGCCACCGCCACCCCCGCCACCGCTAGCATTTCAAACAGAAGCCGAGTATTAAAGTCGCTTTTTATTAATACTTTTTTTTAATTAATTATTAAAAATGCCCGGATCAAAAAACTTTATAAAGGATTTTTTTCTCAGAATACCATGAACAATCACCCCTCCGGAGTTTCGCGGTCTCATCGTGTACACGGGACAATATATGTATAATATATCAAAGAATATAGATCAAAGAGAAGCGGTACTAGGCCACTGCCCATACAAAAACTTGGTGCCGTAAAGAATTCTGTGTTCCCATGACAACCGTTGCAGCGTTGCTAGGTTACTATAAAAACGTAGTGTTTTGTCAAAACGGTCATTTTTAGACTGAAATGTGAATACAATAAAGAAATATTTTTTTCTCATACAATTTTTTTTGACAGCTGTACTTCAATTTTTTCATTTTTTATTTATTTACACTTTTCACTATAGGTTTATGCGGTAGCTCAGTATCGCGATATTGAGTGCTTTATTCCCACCAAAAACGTTTTTTAATGCAAAATGTTCTTTAAAACATCACACTCATTTTTCTCCATACTAAATTTTCTCATTCCTACAAGAAAATCAACTGGTGCAAAAAAAACTCTGCAGCCCCCAGTTTTTTGGTAGAGCAAAAACGTAATTTTCAACAAGAACTCGTATAATTTTACTCAATCTACGGTACTTATGAAATCTTTGAAAGAGAAAATTAACTTTTTTTGATGCTCGAATTCAAAAATCATCTTACTCATTCGACTCCAAATAAATACAACGTAGATTCACACAATTTTCGGGGTTGTACTACGAGTTTTGTTAATCCATGTATTGACATAACGTACCCGTGACTTCATGGAAGATAGCCCAAAGCGGAAATCACTGCACATTCATTTTCAGTAATTAACCATTTTCTCTGTAATGAGTTGTTAGTATAGTAAGCTTTGAATCCTGAATATAATCTGTGCTATTATCATTTTCAAAACCGAATATTTAACATTAGGCCTTTAGTGCGTAATTCCATGTAAGCAATATTCCATTCTGCCTAAATCTTTGACTGAATTTTAAATACCCTTAGTGTGTATGCAAATTGCCACAACATCATAAATAATTAATCAAGAGTAACATTAAAATATTCATGTTCGACTGTTTAAGTATGCACAATTTTAATACGGAGACCATAGGGTCTGTCTCATAGGAGAGTTAAAAAAAATATAAAGAGATAATAATATACCTAGTAATGACCTCTTAAGATGGGAGATAAATGCCAGATAAAATAAATAAATGTGTAGACAATTTAAAAGTGAAAACTAAAATCAATCTACTGGATTTTTGTTCAAGTTAACGTCATATTTTGTTCGTAAAATACAAGAGATTAGATTCTGAGCTCGGAGAAAATTGCATGGCTTCATTAATTGGTTTTCATCGACCGAAGATTGCTGGATGAGCCTACATATTGTATTATTAGGGATGTTAAATAAAAATCTATGCCTAAAGAACTATGTTGATGTGTTCTTTAGCTTACAGTCAGTTTTTACATAGAAAGGGTACATTAATAATAAATTAAAACTTACCGAATATGTTTTACAGAGCTAAGCTTACTAATGTCCGACTGTATTTATATTCTGTTTTACTTTGTTCCTGGTCTCGGGTCAGAGTTAAACTTCTATTAGGGCATCGTAAATTATGTAAGGATTATAACATGAGTATAAGTTACCTAATGCTGCTTAGTATCCAATCAAATATTTGTGAAATCTCAAATGCTTTTGAAAACCTGTTACTCAAGAGCTAACAACATAAAATTAATATTACATTTAAGAAAATAGTTTATTTCGAACTAAACCATCGTAAAATATCTACATGAAGGATCAAAAGATTATTTAATATTACCTGTTATGTTTCATTTATTGTTCTTTCATAATATTGTAATCAAATATGCATTCTTTATGAAGTTAGACTGATAAAAAATAATCGTGATGGTTTTATACTTGTTTTAGTCCATCGGCTGGCCGTAGTTCCATCTACTTCATCAGATACAAATCAGTATCTTAGACTTGCAAAAAAAACCAGGGCTGCCAACTCTAAACTGGTCTGAACTTGCCGGCATCTCGCGTCAAAAGTAAAATTTTGGGAGTCGAATCTACCTCTTCAGATACATGAATGGAACAAATTCTGTATCCGAGGAGGTATATGGAACTACGGTTGGCCGGCCGGCGGACTATTACAGTGATTTTTCAGTTAACATTAAAAAATACTAGAAAATAAAAGTACAGGAAGCTAAGAAAATATATTACGTAGAGTTCCCAAAATTACAAAAGTCTAAAAATGTACATATTTGAAGGAACATTGCGCATTGGCGTGTCCTTTAATTATAAAAGCATTTTTGTTAAAATAATTGGATAGTTTCAATTTAACATTTTAGTTTTTACTGCTATTCCTAATGTTTTACTGTATAAAATTAGTGTGTATAGTATACTTATAAATCTACTTCAATTACTTTTATCGCTAAATCTTTGATGATTGAAACAACATTAAACATTTACATTTCTTTGTTCTCAAGAAAAAATTGTAACTTAAAAGCATTTTTAATAGAAACGTACACTTTCGTTGTTTCATAAGCATCATATTTCTTCATTTGTTCTTTAAGTGACTTTTTATGAAAGTTCTCGACGATGATTTTTAGAAGCTTTTCTTTGATAAAAACACATCGTATCGTTTTATTGTAAAAAATTGCCGTAAATAAAGATAATCATCATAATAGCACAACCTTTTGGATTTAATACTATACTTACAATATACATTCTTCAGTTAAAAATGAACGTATTTAAATTAAGGATTTTCGATTTCTGATTTGAAAAACTATTTTTGCTTAGAATTTTAATATTAAAAAAAATTCTATTTATTTAGCCATTTAAATTGCAAAGGTTTCCAAGAAATATAAGTTTCTTGCCATACATTCGCCTGATGTATCGCATTTCAAAAGTATTGAGTATACTTTCGTCCTCTGTTCTAACTGCATGCTTTACTTCCATACATAAATAAGGTTGGTACCAAAACTCCGTTAATACATTATTCAATAAAACAAAATCCGCGTAACATTTTAAGTTGAAATTTTGCACCATTAATCCTAAACTGCACTAACCCAAAAAGTCAAGTTTTGGAAAATCGCATACTTAAATGTGATTTTAATTTCGGTAATGTTTCTTTGAAACTGGATTTTTTTAAATATTATATCTCGCTGTTGCTGTTGAAATGCGATCTCTCAGGCAAATGTGTGGAATAAGCATGTGTAAAATAGGTGCCCTAATGCCGAAATAAGAGCAGAATGCAAGGCTGAGATGAGAATTATCGACAAAATTAAAAGGTCTTTTGCGATGGTTCGGTCATGTGGAGCGAATGAATGATGAAAGAACGGCTAAAAGGATTTACGATGCGAGTGTGTCTGGTTGTAGAAGTCGAGGAAGGCCGAGAAAGACATGGTATGATCTAATACAACAAATACTTTAAAGTGCTCATGTGAAAAGTCGGAATAATCGACGTGCGCTCATGAGAAGATGTATGAATGTGAAGGAAGCGAGGTAAGTTTGCCAGTAGCTCAATCACAGATGACTATCGACGTGCTATTTTATAGAGTTTTTAATTGTTTGTGCACAATTTATCATGCCATTTATTTGCTTTAAATCAATTTGAGAAAGCAATATAAAACGAAACATTTGTCAAAGTATGCCTTTCATCTATGGTGCTTAAAACGGATTTTTGTATGTTTTTGTCTTAGGTTTTTACCATTATACAGGGTATATTTTTAGTCACAGTTAACATAAAAAAAGCCCTGAATTCATGTATCGTTTAATAGAACCCATTTCAGCTAAAAAAAAACAAGTAACATTTATATTGTAATACGATTTATTATTTTTATTTCCTATTAATTTATTAACAAATTACGCACTCACCCTATTCTCTGCCTGTTGTTCATGAGCGCAGGCCAATTTGGTAGGAGCGATCCGTGGGAGTGCTGCGCGGGGATGCTTGTGGGACGCACGCCGCTCGCGCTATGCTCCCGTCCCATTAATGGTGGGGGTGGAGCGGCCCGGACGCCTCGCCAATGGGGTGACCAATTCATTTACTAATATCTGGACGGAAACATTATGGTAGCAACTTTTCTTTCACTTTTTTATATGAGAAAGGACATTTTACCATTTTTCATTGACAAATCCAGGTTTCTATTAAGCGATACTCTGGAATGAGGGGTTTTTTTTGTTAACTTCCTGCAATAAAAAATAACCATGTCAACACTTCCAAACGTTAGGCAAGTGGTAGTCCTTTGGGAACAATTTTGACATCATGCTCCATTTCAAATGGCACGGTCAACAGGATGGTTCTCCAGATAACAAGCACCTGTGACGTCGCTGGTATGATTACGGCTCTCAAAGCGCATTTTAGAGATTTAAAGCGTAACTAACGAGGTCGTTATTTCATAAGTACTTGTGCAGTTAACAAATTCCGTTAATGTTAGTTCTTATCTGTGAAATGGAATGCGTTAATAATTTGGACCAAAAATTAAAGTTTGCTCACGTATTCTAAAACATCAGAAATAAGAATAAAATGTGCCCTAGAACAATACATATTATTATATTAAGGGACATATCGAAGTGTCTTCTCGCATTAAAACTGTACAAAATCTCAAAACTTTATATTATTTTTCCAAGATGAGCGTTTTTAAGGTTTTGAACGTGTAATATTTTTACATAATAATGATCTTTTCAAAACTTTTTATTTATATTTTTTTGATATGTTACATTATCTGTCTTTCAAACGTAAGATAAAATTATATGATTAATCTTTGTTACGCCCTATTGTAGGCCGAAACGCATAGTCAGAAAAATAATCAATTTGTGATGTTTTAATACTTTTCGTAGGATAAAATGTTGCTATGATTATACGATTTTTTTTCAACATAAAAAAAATATTTAATCTATTCAAAACGATAATTAAAATTTAGAGAAACAAATATTTTTCACAGGTAAAACAATAATTATTTTTATAAAAATATTGAACTTCTTTCATACAATCGATTGAAATTATTTACTTAATATGAGGACTAGAAACTTAATAAGAACTTAAACACAAAATGGCTCAAAAATATGAAGATTTAATTATAAAATAAAACTTTAAGTGGGTTTGACTACATCTCGTTAATCAGCTAAGTAACCCAGGCTAAAATTTAACCAATGTATTTCCACGTCTTAACCAGATTAAGTAATATAAGTATAAGATCTAGGTAAGAAAATGTACATTTATTTGTATTATTAGGAAACGTTACAGTCAGTTTTCTATGGTATTTTTTTTACGTATTAATAGCTTAAATATCAAATCTTTAAAATCTTTGAAGAATTTTTTAATTATAAAAAATGCAAAATAATGAACATAAAGACCTTAAAAATATACAATAAAAAAATACAAAGTTAATCTATTCAATTTGTATTCTTCTTCCACTTTAAATTGATTGGTACTATTTCATACATGTTTACAGATTTTCATAAAAATGAAAGATTAGTATTCGGGAATTAGTCCTTTCTTAATCAACACTAAAAGCTAATAAACAGCGGTTTTTTATGGAAATCGTTTCTGTAACCTGTCAAAGAAAAATTTTATTTGTAATACTTTCACATGTAGTATGTCCACAACGATTCCACTTCAGAATCAGCAATAGGACGGATCATTTACTCTCTTTCTGAGTAGTTATATTTTTTTTCACAGGCATCTCTAGAAATTGTAAATTCTTTGTGCCATTTCCAATGCATTTGATTTCCTAAGCTGCATAAATAAAATAAAAAACATTTTAAAACATACAATTAGACGGACGGTCGGGGGCGAGCGACGCGACGGCTATCTCGTTTTGTATAGAGGAGGAAACGCGCGGCAAAACGAGACAGCCACCGTCAGTCACTCGCCCCCGACCGTTTGTCGCAGTGCTGACTATTAAAACATAACTAAACGCGTTGAAAAACAAGTCGCATGTATGTTTCGAAAATCACAGTGAAAACACATACATAATAAAATAACTAATATTAACGAAAATCGAAATAATCTTACATTTATTAATGAAAAAGTAAAAATTTTTCGGATTAAACTATTTCTGACGTCAGATTTAGGATAAAAAAAACAAGTCAATTTCAAAATAAAACATAAACTTTTAACAAAAAAATATCTAAAACAGTACACAATTTAGAAAAAATAATTAGTTTTAAATGAAAAGGGTCACCACAGTATTATTCATATTTTATCACAAAAACTGTGTACAATTTACATAATTATACAATTTTAAAGGGAGAATTGATTTCAAACTTTGATACACATTTTATAGCCATATAGTGTTAATAATTTTGAGATTGTATAATACCTAATGAAATAGAATGCTTACCTGGGTCAAATTTTCAGTTTTTGTATACTTTTGAAGAGACACGACAAATGCACTGCTCGGTTCGTCGTTGAACATAACTAAAAAATATTTAGTTTTCGCGCGAAACAAGTTCTCACTTCGGTCAATTTAAAACTAACCACATGCGCTATCTAGCGAGCGTTTGTTGAACTACGCTCTTTTTGTCAATATTAAAGAGATGAAATACTGTTGATACCAATCGTTTCCTCATATTAACTCAATTTCGAAGATTTTTGGAAATTGTACACTTTTAATGCGAAGAGGCGATATTAGCAAATAGAATTGTGTATACCTATACGCACTTTATCTGGGACCGAAAACTATACAGATTCTTTTGCAGCTTTTGGTTCAGAAACTATGTTTTTTTATTAATTTTATAACAAGTAAACCAAAATAATTCAAATTACCATTTGTCATCAAAATGTTCGTCTTGAGTTAATTGTTTTGATAGGCCCACAGCACATGTGGCTTTAATACTTGTAACTCTAAGGTTAATAGGGTTGTTCCCGATAGCATGAATATCCCTTGAAAACGTTTATAAATATTCAAAAGTATATTTTTACAATTCCAACGATATAAAACACAATGATCAAAAATGTTGTTTTCATTTATAAAATTTATGTTTTAAAAACACGAAATTACGAGTGACTTTTAACGCCCGTTATTGGCTAACGACGTCATACCCGTCCATTATAAAAGGCGGGAAATTCATTACGAAGTGAGCGCTCATATTTGATGTGATGTCACACCGCATGCGCGCCAAATGGAAGATTTTGCGAGCGATTTGAAAAAGCGCTATTTCAAACCACGCTAGAAAATTCATATGACATCGTAAAAATTTTTAAAAAATTCCCATGATATTGTTATTTTTCAATCAATTTTTTGAAATAAAAAATAGAAAATCGGAAAGAACCCAATTCTAAAGGCCCCTGTTTATTTTATACCCTCTACCTTCGAGTTTGTTTTTGTTCGCTTAGCTCCTGTTATTTGTTCGTTCTGGTTCAATACTCTTTTAACCGATTTTCGAATAAGTTAGCAATATGTACAATCATTCTCAACGCAGTCGATTACAATGTACCTAGTACCTAGAGTGTGACAGCTTAGGAAGTAAGCTTGACCTTTGTGCATGAGACTATAATACTCAGCAACGAATGTACGAAGTCCACAAAAACGGAAATGGGTGTAAAACATGTCATTTTCATCGAGTCTCGTGCATTTTCTGCGAGTATTTAGAAAGCCTCCATGCGTAAGTGCTGTGAGACTGAATTTTTAATTTTTAAAATAAGGTTTCTCTTCATTATCAATCCATTTCCGCTCCTGTAAAGCATAGGGATTCCACAAACTCTCATGCGTCTTCCCAAGTCAGTTCCACATCCTGTAGCTCTGAAGTAAACTGCCAACGGATTGTCAGTAGACGTTTAAAATATTTACCTGCTATTTTTATTATTTGAGCCTCCTTGAGAAATACATAACGATAATTATATGTACCTACATATTACATATATATAATAACCTTTACCTTATTTTAATAAATATTTATTTATTTTTATTTTTTTACAGGAGGCCTAATTACAGAGGGGAACATCGTCACAAACACCCAGGCTTGAGAAAAATCCGTTTTGATTTTTGTGTTCCTACCGGGAATCGAACCAGGAACCTCCGTATCGTGAGTCCAGCGTGTAAGCCATTACGCTACGGAGGCCGCCTTAATACTAATACCTTAATACTAAAAATAGGCAGATTTTTTACTTCTGTTACTGATCTTTGAATTGATGTGGTCAAATTATTCCCGTTACCACATTGAAACCATTACAAAATTAAAATTCAAAATAAGAATTAAAGTTGGTTGCGATATTTTCAAGTGGTTTCATCAAAACGAATTTTGTTCATGAGGTTGCATAAAAAAAAACTTTATCCCAAACTATTTATTGAAAATTACCTACTACTGCTACTACCTTCCCTTATCCACACCTAGTGGTGCATAGGGCTCTGCATTGGAACACCAAGTGCAGTTTATCGTGATCATTTATTACATGAAGACAAGATGACCAGTCGTTTGCATGTAACTTTTTTTTTAAACTATGTACCTACTTAATATTAGATAAAATACGATTTGATATGTTGCTCCCCCACTTCTACTCCCCCTCTTCATGTTCATTGGTTATACATCACCGCTTAGGCATTAGATCCCCTCCCAATTTAGGACATGACGTCATACATACTCGGCCCTTTATTAATTTGACAAAATTCGTAGAAAAACCACAAACGACTCTTAAAGTAATATTGCAAAGTCGCATTCTATTATCTTTTTTTCAAAAGTTTTACATTCAAAATAATCACTTTATCATTAAACTTATAAATAAAACCGGTACCATATAAATAATATTGTACCAAAACACAAATAATAATGACTTCAGGTATGAGCTTTACGCAGTCATGTCTGGTAATAGTTCGCTGTTTAATCTTACAAATGTAAAAACGGTTTATTCATGTTTTAGAAAATAGAGTTACAATATTATATTTGCTTATTATTAAGCATCTTAATTGATTGAAATGCGCATGACTGTAAAAAGCGCGGGCGAATGTCTTACATAAATTCCCCTAATCAGAACATCGACAAACAATACCTAATTATTCGAAGAATCAGGCTATTTTATTCGCAAAAAGGACCTACCTGTTTTTTTTAATTTACAATTCGGATATTATATATATAGTAAACAACATAATATTAGGTATTTCGTTATGTATGACAGCTGTTATTTTACTGATTACTAAGAAATTTAGTAGGTTTTTAACTTCAAATAAATACAATAATGGTTGAAACATAAACGAGTAGTAACTAACAATAAATTCAATTTAATATTGAATAAAGCATAAATAACTTACCTTTATCGTTGAAGTTGAAATTAATTATTGTTTCTCAACTTTTCAGGTTTGTTGTAAGATCATCTCTATAAATTCCTGTTAGCTTAACACTAAACAATACGAGGATATTCGGAACAACACAGTTTTTCTAAGTTTTAATATCTCACAAACTTCACTTGAACATTTTTTTATGTAAATGCAACATTCCAAGATGTTTTTTAACACCACCAAAGCTCTTAGCAACTTTTCCGGACTTAGCGGACAATCTATATATCAACTGCTGAGCGAATTATCACAAATCCAAGATGCGCTTCTCCAAATCAACCAACGCGAGCCATGTGTCGAATAAAGGATTCGAAAAGTTATTTATAAGTTTTGTGTAAAAGCACCGCGCGCGGGATTTACTTGTCAAACGAGCATAAACCCTCTCTACACAACCAGCCGGCAGAACTCGCCGGCAGGCAATGAAGGAAAATGGATGCAAAATGCTTGAATTCTCCGAACTCGCGACGCAAGCGCTATTATTAAACAACCTTCTCAAAATGAAAGCGAGTAAAAAGCGCGGCTTTTCCAGCGCACCCGTTTATTCCCAGTATTAGAAATAAGATAAACATTTCCACTAGTGATTCGTTTACTTTATTGTTTTTAATTACATTCGGAACAAAGTTTTGAAATAATATATCTTTCATCGTGATCGTCTGTTTATGTTTTCTCGGTAAATACACGTACTTTTTAAAAAAAATATACGGTAATACGAACAAAATGCGTATATTTTAGCTAGCGTATATATTAAAAACATGGATGTGATTATAAAAACTAGCATGCATACATTGCATACATATTGTAAGTTGTTAATATCAGAATCGCAATTTGTCGACGCGTGGAGCTTTTCAGACTCCTTTATAATTAATCATAATAATATAGATATGGATATGTAAGACAATTCACAGAACATCCAAAGAATCTTGTGAGAATCCGATTGAAAAATGCCGAAGCCTGAATCTCGTGTCTGCGATGCAACGCCAACGCTATACCTACCCAGAGATATACGCGAACGCGCTGTGGAACGCTCAGTGCACCACACCTGCTGTGAGTTTAACGCCTTACCACCGCGCACCGCCATGCGCCACCGCCTCGCCTTACTGTCGTCATTGCTAAAAAATCCTTTCGGAAACGGTGATTGTAACATGACTATACCACATTCATGATAATTCGAGATATTATGATAAAAAAAACCAAAATGTTTGGTATGTACCTACTCTTACAAATAATTTATTATTGAGCGCATAAAAGAGATACCAAAGATTTAGAATCAATAAAACACCATAATATTTAAGTAATAAATATATGTTTTACTGTGGCTAAAAAAATAAATAAAACATATTGTATGGTAATTTTTTATCATAAAAATAAAGACAGAAATAAATGACACCTGAAAAAATAAAACTTTTTGTTATTCTGATACGGGACAGAAAACTGCACAATTTCTTGTTCAGAAAACTGTACAAGTTCTTTTTCAGAAAACTGAACTTTGCAGTCTGTCAAAAAACTATTTATTATCTATACTTGTATACAATTTCCTGTGAGCAAACATACGATAATAACATACAATCGCGCTTAAAAAATACACATATTTAGCGTGTCTTTTGACAGACTGCACAGTTTTCTGAACAAGAAACTGTGCAGTTTTCTGTCCCGTATAAAAGCCCGCTTACATATATCCAAATAATTTAAGAAAACTTTCGTAACACCAAATCATGACAAACAACTATTTTTCGCAAGTTTTCACGGCCTTCGGAATACTTGGTAACATTACTTCTTGGTAGCATTAGTGTTACACCAATTAAAAAATGGCTGGCTACGCCCTACGCCTATGCTTGCCTTTTTCATAATAACCAATAGAGCACTATGTTTGAAGTATTGTCACAACATTGCTAAAAGGACATAGCATTGTACCTATTTTTTTATTGATTTGGAAGTCCGAGAGGTCATTGCCAAACGGGCTCTGAGGCTCGGTGTACCATTTTCGCACCTTGGTGCTGAGATGGTGCCCGTCCGGGGACAAAAAGTGGCTCTGATGCGTGAGATCAGAAGAAAATCTGTTAGTGTGTGGCAAGATAGGTGGGATGCTAGTAGGACGCTAGTAAGACGTGGTCGTTTATGCCCGATTTGCTTGACAGGATGGGCAGAAGCTACTTGATTTTTGACCACTATACTGCGCAAATAGTCTCGGGCCATGGGGAGTTCAAGGACAGGTTACATAACCTTGCCCCTAACCCAGGCTATGCGTGCGGTAGCGGTGGTGGGAATCAATCGGCCGAGCACATTCTGTGGCACTGTGGGCTGTTGAGTGACGAGAGGGATAATATGATGCGGAGTATGTGTGATGTTCCGAGGCTGGTCTGGAATTCAGACCTCCTCGCGAATGTGAAGAAATTCAGGGCCTTCCGGCGGTTTGATTGGGCCTGCGTACTGCGTTGGGAAGACTTGAGATGACCAGGTGTGTTGCTTTGGGACTGCCGTCTCTGTGCCTTGCTCCTTGGTGGGTTGGAAGCGAAGTCGGTGTTTTGTGCCGTCCTTTCCCCACGGGGGTGCTTTGAGTCGGGGATCCCCCTTTTGTCTCCGTTGTTGGAATCCTTTCCTTGGGTGACTTGTTGTACTCGATATTTTTCTACGCTTTCTAAGCTTTTACGGCACATTTTATTGACTGTATTAATTTGTATTTTTGTTTTTATTTATTTATGTACATTAATAAAGAGAAAAAAATGATATGGTGACACTGAGGGATCGTAAGGGTGGCGGCATCATGATTTTTTTTTGATTTGATCGATTCTGTCGCCCTCTTGACTTAACTTCACTTGGAAACTGGCCCTGCAATTTGTTTATGTATTTGCAATAAATAAAAAATTTTAAGTCCTGCAAAAAATAGCGTGACTGACAGAGAGTCCCCAAGGACTCTATAACAGTCGCGAGTGGAGGTGGGATCGATCCCTCAGTGTTCCTATTTTTTAAAGTTTTTGTATGGGAAATGTTCTTAGGACTATCCATTCCACATCTATCTCCCAAACCTATTGATGGACATTTTTGTAAAGTTTTTACATCATCATCATAAGCTCTCTATGTAGAACATATTTTTATTATTTATACATGGTGTAACAAAACTCGATGTACAAGCGGGAAACCAGTGAATCTACGTCATGTGGAGTGGATTTTGTAGATTTTTTTTATTCTATTTGACCCATAGATTTCGAGAAAATTCAGTACGAAGTAAAAAATTTTTCAAAATTTTTTTGCAAATTGTTATCAAATATAATTTATTTACTATGAAGAATACCAAATTTAAAAAAAACGTATTTTAATAAGAATTTGTGGAATTTGAATCTGCCAAACTTTTGAAAGCTTTTATGAGAAGAAAAAAATCATTTTTTTCAAGCTTTGATTAAAGTCATATTACACATTCGACTCCAAATATGATGTAGATTCACCAGTTTTCGGGTTGTACTACGAGTTTTGTTACTCCATGTATACATAACACGAAAGCTGGTGTATCATATTTCGAGTCGAATGTGAACTTGTCTTTTGAATCAGAGTTTGAAAAAAATTTTTTTTCTTCTCATAAAAACTTTCATTAGTATTAGTACTTACTCAATTTTACTAAATTGCACAAAATCATATTAAAATGATATTGTTTGTTTTGTTTTATGTATGGATAGTATCAATTTGACTAAATACGTGATATTTAAAAACAATTTGCGAAAATTTATCGAAAAAAAATAAGCCTCGTACTCAATAATTTTCTCAAAAACTACGGATCAAATTTTTTTTTTTAATTGACTCTAAATATTATGTAGATTCACTGGTTTCCCGCTTTTACATCAAGTTTTGTTACACCATGTATACATATTTAATCTTTAACCACCTCAACAACCCAAAAGAGTTTATTAGAGAAAAATCACTTTTGATATTTACGTTTTCACTGGGAATCAAGTGAGTCCAGAGTGGCTCATTCTTTGTTCATTGTTTTTTCTTTTTTGGTTAAGTAAACATACCTACCATTATTTAATGAGCACCTACCTTAACTAATTATCTATCCGGTTTATTCTACACTGAATGTGTGTTGCTCATGGAATTTTTTAATTGATGGCTTTTTTCTTTCGCAATATAGTGAACCATAAACAGATTTTACGAGCTTCTAAGATCACTGTTTGATTTAAACAAATCAATTATTTTTCTTCTTTTGGCAAACTTGTTTCAAATTTTTGTCTAGAAATAAATGTACTTACACTTTATATTAGATATTTTTCACCATTATAATTCCAAATTCGCTCCCCTATGAGAGGCATATAGAATCCACCAACTGTTCCAAGCTAAGTGATGGGCTGCCGGTTCCCGTGTGCCTGTCCAAGTCAGGCCCATGTAAGCAGCCGCCCAAGACGCAGAGAACCTGACGCCTTGTGAAATAAGCAAAGCATCTGGCCCAGCCAGCTGAATCGCTTTTTCTTTATGACAATCAATACCAATGGTTACTGCGTTCATTATGATTGTTTAGGTACGCATAATCAGATGACATTACGAATCATTATTATGAGAAAAATAGAACGATAGAATTATAGGTATCAAGATGAATAAAAGACAAAAGTTTTCAGAGTAAGAAACATTTTATTTTGTAGTTATGTTCCCATAAAGATGGATTAAATGCATGTTGTTATATCTTTGGAATTTACTAATAATATTTGAGGATATCAAACCAATGTTTGAGAATTCTGACACAGATGTTTTATAATAATATGGCGAAATTCCCAAAAGAATCTAAATAACACGAAAGTATCTATTTTACAATTATTTTTGAGTATATATGCTGCAACATGGAAAAAATAAATTAAAACAAGGATGGTAAGAAAGAAATAAATTAACTTCTGATGTTTATCTGTGTGTGTATCAATAGTGTGTAAGATATGTCAGTGATATGCGGATATTAGCATACCAAAATAAATAAAATAATAATGCAATACTAAGAAGATGTCTATTTGCAGATATTCACAGATCGTATATTACTGAATGTTCTATTACATAATATGGTTACGCATTATTGGCTTCAATGAATAAATTGAAGATTGAAAATGATTACGGCTGTTAAAGAACGGGATTGAATAATATAAATCAAACAGTCTTCCGCACAGATTATAACAACTGTTTGGTATAATTTAATATGACTTCTACCTAAGATTAAGTTTATCATAATACTTGCATACAAAATCAGCATAAAATACCGTCCTAACAGATATTTACATTATGATGTCACTAATACATAGTCTGAGGGTAGGTTTTCCACAACAGCATTCACAATAAGCTGGGCTTTCTAGAAAAATACTTTAAAACATGTACAAAAGTACTGTAAAAATGGAGGCCTAAGTTGTTGCTAGCGTTGAAGCCAATCTATCCTCAGTTTGCTCCATATTTTGAACTATTTGGTTAGAATTCAAATTATAAAAATACTCTAACACATTACATAACTTCTTTTTGGTCTTTATTGAACAAAAAGCTTAATTTAATTAAGTCAAGAAAACATAAATAATTTTCAGGAAAATGCAAACAATTGAAATTTGAATATCATTAAAACATAGTAAACATAAGGGAACTCCAAAATATGGGCACACACTATAATATTGCAACAAATTGTGTTCAATACCATCTTAAAAACTAGATTTAAACATACAAAGACTAGCATAAATCAGAATACCATCCGGGAACTAAATGTAGTTCCGTAGCAGATGAATGGCTCTATAAAATATATTCCTCCGAATTTCCTCCGAATATCGTAAAAACAAAGGTTATCATCATACATCTTATTTTACCTCTGAGCCAAGTGCTCCTGCAAATCAACGATTATCACAGCACATTCGGAATATTTAGAAACTACAAATTACATTTAATTAAGTCTCTGGTACTATTATATAATTGCAAAAAAGATTCTTTTTGGTGTCAAATTAAATGATAATGTGGTACAAAAGTAGAAATTATTAAATAATATAATAAATATTGTATCGAATGCAGTCATTTTAATAATTACATATTAAGAGAATCCTAAATAAATATTAGTGTGTCAAAATAAATTTATGCATTTAGTCAATAATTTTTATCACATGAAAGTCTTTGTTCGTATCAACTGATATATATTTTTATGTTTGATCCACAGAAAAGTGACGAAAAGCATACTCAAATTCCTATTCATTATACATTTTATCAGTAAATTGAATGAGTTAACACTTCTGATTGAAAAATATATTTATACAGATATTAAATACATATTAACAAGGTGAAGAATATGATATTTTATAATATACTTTGTATTGTAATAATCTGAGAAAACTATTCAGGGCCCAAATTACACAATAATCACTTTACAGAGTTAACTTTTACTATCAATAAAAAGGAAACTTTCCTGTATAAAATCTTTCAATAATCACACTATTTTAATATTTAGACTCCAAAAATGCTTTTATGCACTTGATATTTGAAAACTGCGAAATCTCACCTAAAAAACATGTTTTGAAAGTTAAAATGTAACATAAATAAACGCATAGAAGCGATTCTGCAGAAAAAACATTGGCATATCCTTCGAAAAATAATTCACTATAAGGGGCGGGGCGTTTTCATACAAATTTTCAAAAAATTTCATAACACTACTTATAATCAAATTCCACCCGTCTAAAGACTCCAGCACTTGGGCCAATACACTGACACTTTGAAAATGTTACGTAAACACTAAGCACGGTAGTATTTTTCAAGTATGGAATGCCACGACTCCTCTGAATTTTTTTTTCAAATGGCATATCAGAATTTCTTTTCGTTTTTATCGCAAATGTAAGTAAGCTCTGTGAACATTATATTGCAATTTGAGTCACTGTTGATTATGAACATCTAATAGCAGATATTATAATAAAATGTAATGAAACGAGTCCAAGTTTTAACTAAACATTGATTCAAGAATATTTACATTTTGTTTATATTGTACAATATTATTTGGCCTGAAGCATTATTCGTTGCAACATTATTACAGATATTTCTCAATAACTTTTGTAGATACAGAATTCTTTTAGACATTTTAAAACTGTCATTTTTAATTATCTAAAAGAATACAGAAAAATTGTAATAAACAAGAATCACAATAATCTAATTAATTAAAAGTCATCCAATATATTTCATTCAATTTGCTCAATGGGTAATGTGAAATCCCAGCATCCTTTTTTAATCGAAGAGATAATTTAATAAAAAAAGAGAGCAATATTTATAATTTAATATAAAGCTGTGGAAATGCTCACAGTTGTATTATCACAACAAGTCATATAATCAAATGTTTAAAGTCAAAGTTGTGGAGAGTATAAAGTCATTGTTCGACCACAATTCAATATAAAATAACTCCTTATACAATACTAGTTCCGTGTTACACTCATTCTTTAAAGTAAATTATTATTCATCACCATAGTTCCCATCACACAGTGACGATATTAATACATTTGATCGATAGACCCAATATTCATGGCCACGTTGAACATTATATGGATTTAGTAATTCAATATTTAAAGCACAGTCCGCATATGTCTCATCAATCTGGTGAAATTTCACCCAAAATGTCCACATCACTTAACAGTAAGTTCACAAGGAATATATTGTTTTCAAAGCTTTAGGACTTGACTCCAAGGAAAATCAGGAGCACAGAATCTGAATGTCCCTAATACATGCAGCATTCAGTGTATTAAAACATACAGATGATCCCAATAACTACGTTTATGTATTTTATAAGGTTTAGTAGACATCAATTTGATCATTGGGATTTAGCACGCAAAACTTGCATCATTGCAATTAACGGGCAACGGTAGCAATTGCATCTTTTAGGGCAGCAGACACGTCGGCAGCGAGGCGAGCGGGCTCGGGGGCTGCAGGGGGCGGGCGGGGGCGAGCCAAGGCGCGGGCTCCCCGCTGTAGCCCCTCCAGGCGCAGGGCAAGCTCGCGTAAAGGGAAACGGCGCTGCGGGGGCGCGCCCTCGGCGCAGTGCGCCAGGCAGGCGGCCCCCAGCGCGCCCAGCCCCTCGGCCAGGCGCGCCCAGTGACCCGGGCCGCCGGCCCGCAGCGCCCCCTCCAGCCCCCTGGCCAGCTCTGCAATGCCCTCAGGCCCACTGCCCACCGGAGTTGCGTATATGGCCGACACTGGCTTGCCCCCCTTCACGGTGGGCTTGGCAGGTACTACGGGTTTCTCTTCACTCCCAGATGTCCATTTTCGATCCCCCGTTTTATTGTTTGCGTTAAGACTGCGACTCATTATGTTTGAGATGGAACCATTTTCTGATTTTGGTTCTTTAGGAACTACATCAGCCTTTGGAGATTCGACACTTTTATCATCTGGTCTCTTTTTATTGCACAATTTGGGACTGGGTTGTGGTGCACTTTCTGCTTCTTTCGGCTCCCATAGTTTTTTCAGACTACTAATACTACCCGTACTTCGACGTTTATCATCGTCCTCGTCAGTTTTTGAAATAGATCCTAAATTTAAATCAGTATCACTTTTTCTAGAGTCTGAGGTATCAATTTCTTTGACATCTTTTGATAAAATGGATTTGAAAATTTCATCTTCCTTTTCTTCCGAAGGTGTTTCTATGTCAACTTTAACTGAAGTTCCATTAGATGTATCTACTTTTCGCAATCTAGATTTGAAATCAACAATAGATCCTACGCTTTCAATTTCATTTGGTTTAGTGCCTAAGGGCTTTTTCTGGGGATCTACTTTTTTTAGTTGGGACTTGAACGCATTATTTTTATTTTCATTCTTAGAATTCACTTTGTCAATCTTAGAAGCGGACTTGGATTCAAGTACAGAAGACACTTGTCCTGTATCTTTGACTATATCAGATGTTTCTACTTTTCCTTGTTCCATGTTTAAACTTTGAGACAATTCTGAAACCAGTCTAGCAACAGGGTCTCCTATGGCGGATTGGTGGTAAGCAGCCAGAGGAGGAGAATGTTGGTGTTTGACTTTGCGGTCCGCCCTCTCCTTGATCTCCGCTACTAGCTTCAGCTCCAGCATCTCCTTGTAAGAGGGTACGGGGGGCTCCTCTTCAGGCGGGGAGGCGGGGGGAGGGGCGAGGGCGGTAGCGGGGAGGGGGGCAGGTCGGGGGCGGGGGAGGGAACTCCAGGTCGGCCAGGCTGGGTCTCTCCTTGGGGGCGTTTCGAGAGAATGAGCGCACACCACCCGAAGAGTTGCTCCGGATCATGTGAGGAGGTGCAGGGGCTCGCATTCTACCTTCGCCATCTCCCTCTGCTTCTCCTTCTACTCCCTCCCTCCGGAGAGATTCCAGATAAGCTCCGATTCGAGCCCCTTTCGGTAAAGTGCCGTATCTGTTGATAGCTCTCTTTACATTTTGAACTTCTAAAGCGGCAACTTGCACCAACTGAAATAATAAATATTTTTATTAATGTTAAAAATCATAATTCATAGATTAATTTCAAAAAGGCCTAAAATGTATACAGTAAATCTAATATTTTTGAATACCTTTTGAGATATATCTTTGGGAGGACAAGTGCGACCTCGTTTCTTTCCTGGTTTGGAGCCGCCAGCTGTTCCGTCGCCACCTCCAACTGACTCCGTGTCAGTGTCGGGTGTTTGTTCAGGAACAGACCCATCTGATGACGCAGCCTTACCCCCTTGTGACCACTTGCTCCCTACAAATGCAATGTAAAATTAAATACTATGTTCACAAAATAATATGTGACAAAATACAAAAATACAAATACAAATTAAATTTTGTAGAGTTAAATAAAAATACTTGCTACACTTCCACTTTTATGAAATCATGGAATTCCACCAAGAAAAAAAATTATCGGAGTTTTACCTACCATTAAAACTCTTATTATGTTTCTAAATACATGACTCCAGACATGTATTTTGACAGAACAAATAATATAAATCAAATCCTGATTTGTAATTGAGTAAGAGTGATGAAGATAAAACTTTTCGTACCGTTTACATGATCTTCAATAACTACAGTTGCTAAAATATGGCTATCCTCGGATGTATATTGGGACTCGCGAAATGAGCTGCACGAAGACAACAAACTGAAAATAAAAAACAGATGATTACATCTTTATTCTAGGAAACAGATTAGATATAGATACCGTAGCAAAACCAACATATTTGTCGAAATGAAAAATCGAATAGCACCGCTAATGAATGTTTTATAACTAACTTGTTACAGAACAAATGTAGATAAATACCTCGTTCTCTTTGGTGGTGTGGGTGCTTGCTTCCCTCTTCTATTGATGGGTCTTCTCATCTGAACTGGTGGGGGAGTAGCAGGAGCATTAGACCTTTCCCCAGTACCCCTGGTTCGGCCAGAAAAGGACAGCATCGGCGGGACAGCCTGAGATTCAGACGTACCCGGTGGTGTGCCCCCTTCTTGAAGTGTCTTCTCCACCTCTGGAAAGAAGAAGGGTGTGTAAAATAAAAACAACAAAAACTTGTTTTAAACGCCATTCATTTTGCTATCTCAAGATTTACCGAGCACGATAGCAAAACAAAAGCAAAATCTAAACCAACTTTTATGTGTGTATAGATTAAGCTTTTTAACAAATAATATAAAACGCTATTTAAGTAAATTTTTCGCAGTCGCAATAGGATACAAATCGCAAACATAAAAAGCATACAAACATTCGCAAATATCACTTACAAACATGTAATAAAATAATGTGAAATTTAGCATAATGATTTGGATGCTTACCTTCTGTGATGGAGTTATCTTGAAACATGTGTTCTAGTTCGTGATGGATCTGTTGGAATGAAGGTCGGTCTTGTGCGCTCCATTGCCAGCATCCCCTCATCAATTCATACACTGCTGGCGGGCATCCGGGAGGACACTCCATTCTGTAACCCTGCAACAGAATATTATATTTTTATGCATTGCATAAGTTAAATGTAATCCATAAAACACTGTTTTGAAATCCGGTATTTGTTCGTTTTTTTTTCATGAAAATATATTGTTTAAACATTGTATCAAAAGATGGAGAAAATACACAAATCAAACAGAAATATTATTATATTATACAATATATAACAAAGCTAGTGTAACTGCATGTTTCTACAAGATACAAAAGTTGACACGCATTCTATTTTTCGTATTGAAATATTTTTTTGACATATTTGTGATCATCAAATAATGTTTGTGTAAAAATGATTTCCCAGTGAGGAATTTTTATAGGGAAATAAAGTTTGCGTGATTTGGAAAATAAATGGTTGCGGTGATTACCTTCTCCAGCATGTGGTAGACATCGGTGAGGTCGACGCCGGGGTAGGGCGACATGCCGTAAGTGGCGATTTCCCACAGGAGAATGCCGAAGGCCCACACGTCCGACTTGGTGGAGAACTTGTTGTAGGCGAGCCCCTCGGGGGCGGTCCACTTGATCATTTTTAATGGTAAAAAATAAAATGTAAAATTCTTGCTGACTTTGCTTTTGCCCTGAGTCTAGGTGATGTATAAGTTATCTGTGTGAAATTTGGAGATGATTGGATAATATTTGGAGGTTGCACACTTTGAACATTTTTGGGTAAGTATTTACAAAATACAAATTTTCAACTTAAATTGATTTTATTGCTGAAATTATAAATCACAAGCTTAAGATAATGATTGATATAAACAATAAGATGGTCCTTTAATAAAAAAATCACATATTGTATCAATTATTCAACTATGTACGATGCAATAGCCTTTTTAGTTCGTTTAGTGACGGCTTTTCTGTGATCAAACACTCCTTTTAATATAAGTTCATGGGTGTGGTGACGGCAAGCTAACCATAACAGTGTGTGATTTAACTCTTTTTCAATTCTTGTACATGCCCCTTGGATCAACCCTGTATTTGATGCGGTTGTATCGAAAGATATACCAATGATCTTGTCACGTAGTCCAAATCGGTCTACTTCATGGATGACTGTTTCAGCTAACTGCTCCCCCGTTCCGTTTGGAGCAACCGGTACACCAAGCAAATGCTCAAAGTTTTTTCCAGTCACTAGAACTGCTAATCTATCTTCCAGAGTCTTGACACTTCTGTGGGCTACTGAGGGTAGCAGTTTACTATCCCAATGTTATACCAAAGGTGGAGGATTTTCAAAAAGTGACTCTTCAATTTTCTCTGCCATTTTGGTTCTGTTAATTGTCCGAGCTCGATACACAGTAGATGGGGACACAGAAATATTAGAAACGTCACATGACCAAGACTCTTTGCTGTTGCTATGAATGAAGTACTTGCTTGCCGAACAGAAAGCTGTTCCCGATCCCAAGTAGACGTGAGTGTTTGATCTAGAGGTTTTAATTTAGGAATCGCTCGTTGTTTTTTTGTTACTGGAGCCAAAAACTCACTGTCTTTTTCATCTTCGGATGATGACGCAGATGAGAATTCAACTGCTACTGTCTTATTAATCTCAGCTATAGATATAGATTGGAAGTGTTTGCTTTTGTATAACTCTTGTTTTTTTTTTTTTAAGTTTTCGTTTTAGCTTTAGCGGCAAAAACCTTATCGACGCCACTCATTGATGAACTCATGCGATCTTCTCTTTGAGACATGAGAAAGTCTTTATCTTCTTGTGATACTTCAGTCATATCCATTACATTTTGAAATGTCAAATAATTCGACCAGATCACCTTTCCATATCTCGCGTTTTAACTTAGCCTTATCCGTGTTTCTTGATTTTTCTTTGCCGAGATTTTGATATTCTTTGTACAGTTTCTGTATGCTAATACGAATGTTTTCTTCAATTTTAACAGGTATATTTGCTTTCTTCCAAACTACTTGAAGTTTAGTACTGGTGGATTTAGCTGCTTCAGAAAGTGAAACACAAGAAAACAAAGTCCATTAGAACTTAGTGTTTCCGATATAACTCAAAATTAGAAATACGCAAAACAAGTTTAAAAACTGTTCATGTTCAAAGTGTGCAACCTCTAAATGTTGTCCGATCGTCCTGAAACTCGAGACAGTTAACGTTTGCATCACTTGGACGCAGGGCAAGAGCAAAGTCATTTGTGCAATAGTGGAGTAATCATAAAAATACATCCTTAAAGTTGATATTTTTAAACATTTCAAATGGTCTCATTTAATCGCAAACGCACTCATTTGTATCTTGAGCAACCTTTCATATTTGTGTAACTCATTGGTGATTAATTTGCAATAACGCTTTCTGTATGTCTCTTTTTAAATATCGGTGACACATCTTAAAATTTACCAATCAGTTGGGCAAAGTCAAATAAAATATTATGTTGTTTTACTCGCAGAAGAAAATAATACCCTTATCAAATGTGAGACTAAGAAAATATTACTGCCTCTATCACCTGATCAATTGGTATACTTCAATATTAAATAAATACTTCGCAAATGATTCTAAAGGCAATGCTTATTTTCTCGGGTTTAGTTTGAATATTTTAAAATAATTATGTGAGAACGGTTTCTAAAAGGCCTAAGTATCATATAAATGTTTAAAAAATCGGAGCTACATTATTTAGAATGTTTTTTAAGCGCACTTTATATAGGACAGAAAACTGTACAGTTTCTTGTGTAGTTTGCAAACTGTCCCGTATAAAGCGAAAACTGAATGGAATATTGAATTGTCAGCGTGACGTTTGGCTGACTTGACGGTTAAGTGTTTTTTATGTAAATGTTAAGTAGATATTGATACATTGAATATTTTTGAAAACATAGAAAACAAATAACATATTTACATTATTAGCTATATTAACAATTTCCTCTGTGCAAACTTACGATAATAACTTACGATCGCGGTTAAAAATTAGACATATTTATCGTGTCTTTTGACTGTACTGTTTTCTGAGCAAGAAACTATGCAGTTTTCTGTCTCATATAAAGTGCGCATTACAAAGGATGTGATCTCCACAAATTTTAACACTTTCCAGTGCGTAAGTTTACACGAGTGCTAAGTATATCTGGCCGCGGCCCGAGGTACTTCTAGATTAAATTTTTGCCCCATCTGCCGGCCTTCTTTAAATCGAAATACCCCATCCGGCCGGACGTTTTTGCATACACATTCATAAATTCATATTTGTATAACCATCCCCCATATTGAAATAAATTTTTCAATGCATAGTAGAATGATTTTTATTTTTATACTACTACACTACTACTCTCCCTTTTCCGCACCCAATGGTGCATAGGGCACTGCATTGATACACCAAGTGCAGTGAATATTGATATTTTTGTTACATAAAGGAAAGATGATCAGTCTTACGCTTCAGCACCAGTCCAAGGTATCATAATACATTAAATATTTTTATTAGAATGTCAACACAAACAGAGTCCGGATGAGGGATAAAAGGTGGGTAAAGTTTTTTGCCGACAAAACGAGAATTTCATACTGTACAAGGTTTGGCCATGGACAAATCTAAATATGAAATTTAACTTATTCAGAATGGAGTCTTATGCAGATTTTCTGAATATTAAAAGATGAAGTTTACCGGGTATGCATAAGTACACTAAAATTATTACCAAATTAAATCTGTCAACAGCAAACAAAAATATGAGCATTGTAAATAAAAAATCAAACATTCGCATAAACAAAATAATTATAACACATGTAACATCAAATCAGGAAAATTAATTTCAATTTGCTTCTTAGTAAATAATTATTAACAAACTTATAATAAATTCATGAATCTTCTTATTTTTGGACATGATTTACTCATTGTTATAGTAGTATTTGTTGTAAGTCTCATGATGGTTGTACGGGACTTGTTTCAAATGTATCCCTAAAATAGTTCTCAACTCTTCTGTCAGTAACAAGCACACTTTTTTTATTGTTTTTTCATCATCATTAATTAAATTATCTGAGCACTTGTGTTGAAGAAATTATTAATAGTTATTAACAAAACATATAAATGAATCCAAAAGGAATAATTTTCTAAATCCATAAACGTACAGCACTGTTAATACTGCAGAAAAATATTAAAACTTTTCAAGTTAGGGATAAAAATAAAAAATTAAAAAAATTACATTGGGCTAACATCAGTTGATTTTTTTTAAACCAATTACAGACTATTTCCAAAATTAATTTCAAAATTTATGGTTCTTCTCCATTTTATAGCATATATTTTTTGTAACTTCTCCATTTTATATCATATCATATATTTTTTGTAACATCTCCATTTTATATCATATATTTTTAGATTCCTAATATAACTTTGATTTTGACTATGTCTGGAAGAATTCAGACAGAAAAAACTAATTTATTAAAAGATATTTAAATATTGTAATGTTTTTATTCTTGTGTGATATGTCATTAAGTAGTATAATTTTCAGTATATTAAGTGCTATACATTAGTAAAAATTTAACTTTTTTAGATTGTCGCATCCTATCGGTTTCTTAGAACAGGCAATTATTTAGAAACCGATAGCGCTGATTGGATTTTTTCTTTTCTCTTTGTATGTATAATGTACCACTACGCTAATTTAAAAAAAAAGTAATTAAGTGATCAATATACAATGCACTTGGTGTATTGATGCAGTGCCCTCAATAGAAGAAGATAAAAATATATTTATAAATAATAAGAAAAACTTACATTCTCTCAAAATAAATATTTTACTTTAATTTTTATAATTCGTTGTCCTGCTAATATTTACAAAAATATACGACCCATTTAAGAGAAAGGTTAAATTTGACTGCTTTTTCCGACTGACTCCAAAACCCTGGTAAACTCTATAGTTCAAAGTCAGAATATGATTAATTATTAAAGCAGTCAAACTCTTTCCATCTGCTAGTTTTATGCAAGTCCTGGACAGTCATAATCGTGAAATAAGTTTAAACACATGTTCTACACAAAATATGCAGGTGAGTAGACTTTCACATTCACTATTAACAAAATGCACGTTTTTTCACAAAAAAAAAACAAAGACTGTAACAGAAGTACAAAAATCGATAATAACTAACAAATTTTAGGAGCATGGTGGCATACATACGTGTGAACATGTGATTCAATAGAAGATACTTTGTCTATCTAAGACAGTAGCGCCAAAGTCAAGTTTCTTCCAAAATATGTTAATAATTAAATTTATAGTTAATGAGTACTGTAATAAGCTTTTCAATGCCAAAATGCTTATTTTGGTATTTTATATTATCTTGAACATAATTTCGTCACATTCTTTCTTAAACAGTTAAAACCCTCAATTTTTTAAGACATTCCTATATAAATAGTTAGAGTAAGTTACTAAAAATCGACTACATATTAATTTTATTCATCTTTTTTTCGAATTAGGAAAGCTTATTTTCATTGATAAAGTTATGATTAGATTTGATATATTTTTAGGAATCGCATAAAAGTGACAATACCAAAGCAAATACATATAATCAATCCAGGAATTAGGAATTGGATCATAGAAATAGGCATCCTAGGAATTGAACCGGGGACATGATGTAGGCCAGAACATTAACTACTGCATATCATAAAATAATATAAATATTGTTAACAAAAGGAACAGTAATGCATGTTTTACTAAACGTCCTGTGAAAAAACATGAAAGGGCATGTTTTGAATATTTTTTGACTCCACTCTAAATGTGATAGAAAAGTGTCACTGTTTTCAATTTTTCTTTTTGTATTCAAAAATAATATTTTGTTTTATTTTAGGATTAAAAATGACTCTAAACATTAATTTTAAAACAACGCTTTGACAAACAAAGATCAACATTGAAAAAATGTGGTGCGAAGACAGTGGCATTTTTTAATAATTACCCTTAAAATATGTAAAGTCGCTTGCATTGAAAGTGTTTAGTGTTTATTTAATTTGTTGTCCTCAGTATGAAACAAAAATTTAAGTACCAAAAAAATTGAATAATTTTATCACCAATACATACAAATCTAAAATTAATTTTAGGGGTGCAAATATGAACATCTACTGATCTAAACTTATAATACTGACTAATATTTTAATAACATCCTATCGGAATATAGGATTGTAAAAATGATGCCAATATGAGATTGCTGCTACATGCTAATATTATGGCTCAACTATAACCTGAAAAGGTCTGCAGAAGATAGAGTGAAATGGAGAACAAGATGTAGAGCCTTGCTGCAAACCAATCCCCGGGATTGAGATATAGAAGATTCTCTAAATCAGAGGTTTTCAAAATGGCTTATCCAAGATAAATCAGTTTTATATTGAAAATTTTATAACTTGCAAGAAGGCATTTTAAGCCTCTAGTTTTTATTGAAACCTATTTATATACAGTTAATAAATATCTAAACAATATGAATTAGCCAGATTAACAAAATTTAATAAAACTCATAAAAGGTAACACTTTTTAGAGTTACTATATCACACAAGTTATGTTAAAATACATAAATGCTAATATTCATAAGTATATCTTATTAATAATTAATTATTATCAACATTAGCACAAAGACATATACATCCCTATAATTTATTCAAGATTTAAAACGCAGAACAACCAAACAACTTTGTTTTTCAATAATGAAACACGAGATTCAATTGATATGCAAGAACTACGGTTTCATGAAGTTGACCAAAGTGAAAGAGTTATTTACTTAATGATTCATCAAAATTTTAAATCACTTCATTTTAATCAACATTTTGGGTGTATCCAAATTCTAGTAGACAATCACCTAGAAGTCCATTTTCCCTTCCAAACCACTCGTCCCTGTTGAGGTTACAATAATAATCACTGTACATTATTTTATACGATGCTACTCGTACTTTGGTCAACTTACAGAAGTTCGTAGAGTAACTTTATACAAGTATAAAGAGCTTATATTAACAGGTTGACTGCCGCTGTAGAAAGGGGGAATATGTCAGCAGAATTGTTTTTTAGTGATTATGTCTTTATGAGACATCGCAGTAATCAAATGCAGTTGCTGGCTAAATAATTACGAATCAGGGCAGCACACTTTTATTACACGTTTTATGTGTATGATCGACATCTGGCGAAGTCTAACGCTTAATCGGCAGTCAACCAGTTAAAACAATGGTTTCGAGAATACAGAGTGTGAGTGTGAGAGAACAAACCTGTGGATGAAACTTCTGGGCTCTCGAGGTAGCTCATCCCGCTGGCGATCTGAGTGGCCATGTACATGAGCACCACGGCCGTGATGTGCTCCCGGTTGCCGATGCGGAGATAGTCCAGGAGGTTGCCCTTGCTCATGAACTCCGTGATGATGTAGAAGGGCGGCTCGCGCGTGCACACACCCAGCAGCTGCACGAGGTTCGGGTGCTTCATCTCTTTCATTATAGCCGCCTCTTCCAGGAAGTCTTTCAGCGCCATCGTGTCCTCTTTGAGGGTCTTGACGGCAATCTTGTACAAAAAATTGTTAGTATAATATATACGTTTATACACAGACCGCTAAATGAATGAACCGCTTATATGAACTTTAGAGGCTTGCACCCACCACTTCGAGGTTTGGAATAAAAAAAATATTATTATTATTAAGGGCAGGTCATAATAAGCCTAGAAAAAATCTCATGAAAATTTTGCAGCCTTTATCTCTTTTGAGTGATTTATCAACTTAAGATTAGGAGTGTATTGGAGGAAATATTGTCTATAATTTTTACAAAATAATTTTCATAAAAAAAATTGCAATCCCATATATTATGTTCATTGGCTTATTTTATAATACTAGGTGAAATGCATGATCTAATACAATACATCAAATACAAAACAAAGTGCATCTATGAAAATCAACTTTGTTGGCGAAGTTGTAATGTTTTTTCAACATTTTCTTCAATGGGTGTTGAGCGATATTGAACATACAAGCACATGGGGTATTTGAACTGAAAAGTTGAACAAAATTATTTGTAGTATTAGTTTTATTTTCACTTCATCGAAATGAAGGATTAATTCTTTCAACACAACTCAAATTCCAGCCAGCTACATCTAAACATGGTTTTGGCGCAATTTAAATACATTACCTAGAGACCCAATAACATAGGGAAACAAAACACAAACACCCGGGATTGATAAAAAAGTGACAAGAGACCAATATAATTTTTTTTTACGGACTATTGTATCCTAGACCCATAATTTACTCTAATTTTTGCTTTTGGCTTTCTGAAATTTGACATATTGGAATTACGACTTTTTGAGTTGGCATGTGCACTTTTATTTGACAAAATGATTAGACTTACAGTCATATTGTAACGTTTCCATATGGCCTCGTAGACGTCACCATACTGTCCCCCGCCCAGCTTGTGCCGCATGACGATATCAGTCCTATCTATCTCCCACTCGTCAGGCTCCGGACTGAGAGGGAAGACCGTGGGCTTGTTGCGTTTGGGTGCAGGGTACAGTAGCTGGGTGATCAGCCCATCGCCCAGCTGCGAGTGGTGATGTACAAGCTCAGCCAGGGTACCGAACTTGCTCTCGGTCGTGACGAAGCATTTGCCGTCTGAGTCTTCGTTTATTCTGTAGTGGTACACACGGCCCTCATACCGTAGCGAGATGCTGCGCTGGCCTGGACTTGATTCAGACTCCCTTACCTGCAAGAGTATTCAATTAATTTATTATGCCCACAATATAAAACGACACTTTTCATAACTTTACTTTTTTTGTGGATGTCTCTCATTGGTTTTATAATTTTACTGCTTTATCTCTGTTATTATATCTAGGCAGGTATCACCAATTAAATATCTACAGTTTAATTAGTGCATTCTGCATTGAACAAAGATGAGACAAAAAAATACTAGAAGTGCATTAATCATCAATGCGAGAGAAAAAATTGGTTTCGTACATTGAAATGCAAAGAATTAGATATTGTTTATTATTATAGACCTTTGATTTTTACTACAATCAACATCAAATTCAATAAGGGATTAGTGGAATTTAGCAATCGTAAATCAAGAATATGTGAATATTATACAAAATAATGTTTTAAATAATTAATCTTCTTTGGTCTGCTTTATACTGTAGGCAACCATTTTTTTTTAGTAAAGGCACAAGACTTAAACTGTTAATATTATGCCTTATATAGCAATATCCAAATGGATGCACCAAGTGGATGCGGTTAAATTGTGCATGTAATAGATTATAGGAATCCATTAATATCAATACATTAATAAGGCATTTTTATTAATAATATGCATACAAATATTGAAGTTAGAAGTAAGTTACCAGAAAACTTCCGTTGATTCCGGAACTGAGGAGGTATTCAGCAGCGTTTCTGGAGATGGGTCCATGGTACCACGAGTGCTTCTCCAGAGAATTGACCGGAGTCACGTAGTTAGATGGTACCCAGCCCATCTGGCCTGCTGACGAGTGAGCTTCGCACCATTCTCCACTCTTGTTGTAACTCAGTATGCGGACTTGTTCACCTATAAAGTAAAAATAAATTATCAGCCATGAGCAAGATATCTGACGCTCACTTTTTGACATAAAAAACATAAGAGCTGTAAGTATTACGGACTTTAGAATAGGTTCAACTTGAAACAACATATTTTGAGGATGTATTTACATGTTCTGAATTCTAATTGTCTAAAAATGATATTACGTAGGAAGTACTAACAGACCCAATCACAATAAATCCAAATTGTGAAAATTATAATGGTCATTTAAAATAGAATCTATAAACTGATAAATTATTGATCCAATGATTAAAATTAATCATAATCAGTTTACCGAACATTTCATTCCATTCTCAAAGTTTGTATATTGTTTGTAAATCATACGGGCGACGAAACTTTGAGGAAACTTACATAAAATTGTAAAAAAATATGTATAAGAATAAATATGTGGCAATGAACTCCCTCTCTGAACAAGTACTTACAGTTCTTACTTTATTAGAGAAGTAGTAGCGTTATTATAAATATTTTGTTAAAATTACAATTTTTATTTCAAAAATTAAAACTAAAGCTAGCTTTAAACGGGACAGTAAACTGTACAGTTTCCTGTGCAGTCTGAAAAACGTCCTGTATAAAACTAAAAACTGTTATGGCTGACAGCGACGATTGGCTAACATGACAGTTAATGTTTTTTTTAAATGTAGATTTCTATTTGCTTTGTTTTTTTGGGATTATCCGTGTTGGTGTTTTTTGTCCAAATCTCCTCCGACGTTTCGGCCACCGTTATGAAGTATGAAGAACCGTTAAGAAGTATGTATTCATACATACTTCATCCTGAAGATGGCGCCTGCAACGGTGGCCGAAATGTCAGAGAAGACAAAAAACACAACACGGATAATCCCAAAAAACAAAGCAAATAGAATCAACAACGACTGTGAAAATCTAAGCACATGTTTAAGTAGATATTGGTACTTATATTGTATGCTTTTAAAAAAGTAAAAAACAAATAACAGATTTACATTATTAGCTATATATACAATTTCCTGTGTTGCAAAACATACGATAATACTTTACAATTCGCCGCTTACAGAAAACACATCATATTTAGCGTGTATTATGACAGACTGCACAGATTTGATGAACAAGAAACTGTGCAGTCAAAAGTAATCTGTCACCGTATCAATAGTACGATTTAGACTATCAAAGATTGAATATTAAGTTCATTTGACTTAGTTTAAATATATAAAAACCTATACTTACTCCAATTATTGTCACTGCAAGAGAATAAGTTCCACAAGTTTCCAATGTTCAGCTAGGCAATTTTTTCTTAAAAATAGGCGTAATAAAAGGTGTTCCAATAAATAAATTATAACAAGATAGAATCCTAATCATTAGTTAAGAGACAAGTGTAAACATATGTATACAAACATTATCAATGGGTAAAAAAGAAAACATCAAGGAGAAATATTTTGATCAAATACAGCTAAAAACATCTGCCACTCTACCTCTTGGAGATTCAATATAATATGTGATTCAAGTAATATACATAAATAATTCCTTATATATCGTTTCTAAATATAAGTTTAAAATATTTTATGTAGTTCAAAGACATCAATGGATTAAAATGTATTATTTCATTTGTCTAAATTGTCGGACAATAAGCAACCGTTGGTATTACTTACTGTCATTCCGGCTAAGGCGTTTCGGACTTGGCTACGCCAATATACTACGTATGCCTCCGAGAGCCTTAACCAATGCTTGCCTATTTTACAAAGGCATCAGTTTCCTCCGGCGTGTCCCGGTCGCTTCCACTGTTGACAATCCGTCGGTGTTTGCGTCAGAGCGCTGCGACGTGGACTTGACTTGGAGGAGTATGAAGCTGGCACGCCGATCGCTTGGCTGGAGATGCACGTTTGTGGATTCCATATTGATCCACGTATGGACGAGCGGATATGGTATAATGAATGTATGAAATTGCATTATTCTGCAATTTAATTTTTTCATCTATAAATTCATTGATATGTGTGGGCAGTCATGATCACTTATATCGTAAGGAAGAACAATATCCTGAGAAACAATATAAGCAGAATTCTCTGTTTAATCTAAACGGTGACTTATTTTACAAAAACAAGGAACTTACAACTAAAATTCTCCCAAAAAACTGGTCATGTAGGTCAGATTAGTACTAAGCTTGATGCAGAAGCGGTAAGACTGATCATTTGTGCCTTTGTGTACTAATAAAATTACCAAGATACACCACACTTGGTATACCAAAGCAGTTGTATATTGCACCATTAGGATTGCGAATTTAACACAGTGGTAACAAATCTATGAATTTTCCCATATTTATTGGTAATTACAGCGACAATGTGTCTGATCCCCTTCCGCCTAACCCTTTGCGTAAAAATGACCTGTTATGATATTTGATTTGGATAGCACACTTGAATTTACTTTAGTATTTCAAAGCACACATACGTGTGCAAATCAAAATGGCACTAGTTAATAGTAATTAATATTAGTAGGAATAATAGAGACTGATAACAATGAGGGACCAAATCACAAGGAAGTGGACCTCAGTGGTCATTGATTGCTAATGCTTACTGATTTCAATATTATTTCAGATAACAACCCAATCTATTCATTGCCTAACACATAACATAACAGTACTATTAAACTGTATTCTCAACTTACAATTTCGTTGAGAAAGGACTACACTGAATTTAAATCAAGACTGTATTTTGCAAACATTTGAATCGTAGTCACATATCAAGAAACTTGAGGTCAAAATGAACAAAAATTTCAGGTCTCATCAATAAATTATATTGATTCATGAGAAATAGTGTATAAGTAAAAAATTAGTCATATGGTATTTCATTAAGTTTGTGCTTGAGAGATTTTTAATTCTTGTTTATTTTTAGATTATTACAATTTTTTTCAATTTTTTTGTCCCCACTGCCGGCCTAGGATGTCAGTACACGCCACAAACAGCTGCAGGTTAATCCGTCCATCATGGTGCGATAGCAGGTTGTCATCGGGAGCCCCACCGGTCGGCGGTTCGGAGTCCTATTAGTTATTCATTAAGATGAAGATGTACTGAATAGAAACTTGCCTCTTCTTTGAGCTGAGACTGGTTGATCCACGCCGGCCTGGAGAGGTCGTATCAGCCGCCACGAACAGCGGCGGGGTCGTAGTCGTCGTGGTGCGCCAATGCAGGTTCTCCTCATTGGATGGCTCAAACCAGTGTTGGCCGAGTCGAAGTCTAGCGCGCCGGGCGCGGCCCACCTGCGCGCCCGCGCGCATGCAGGCAGCAGCGCGACCCGACAGGCGCGCCCTCCGGCGGCTCCGCCGGCCGCTGCGGGAATGTGCGGCAAGACCGGCGAGCTCGCAAAAGAAGAAGGCCTCTGGAAAAATAAATTATCTAATTAATAAGGGTCACTAATAAATTGATCGCTTAGCTTATTGAGGGCAATTACGAATTGTGGAGTACGTATGCTCCACAACGGGAGCGATAATAGTTACCCCCATGATGATGAGGTCGCGCGCGACTCCTTCTATAATGCGGTTTAAGAAATGTTCCGAATTTCAACCGTAAATTCAAGTCGATTGAAAAGTAGTCGATGAAGCAGTCGAGTATTCTTTCTAGTGCTTTGGAGTGGTCGAAATCAAAGCTATTATTGTCAAACTTTATCTTTGGATTGCACTGTAAATATTTGAGTTAAATTATTTGACACGGCGAACAAACCCGAGAATTTGATGATCTTGACAACATAAGAAAATTTCGCAGGAGTACAGTGAAGGCGCACGACCAAGGATCGAGATAGGAACGAGCGGAATACAAAACGAGAGCCGTATGCTGGGATAAAGACTGCTGAAAAGGCAACAAAAGCCGTGAACACAATTTAAAAATATATTTTTGACACTGTGTGCAACTACATATTACAGTAGTGTGACCAAGACATAAAATCTGAAATCGATGTTATCGCAGAAAAAAGTGGTAAAATTGTAAATTTTGGGAGAATAACGGATTATGTTGGAAAATAAGCATCCTAAAATCACCTTTCACGGCGTTTATGTTGCTAACAACAATATTTTTAGGAGTTGATTACATTTAAAATGGAAAAATTGGTGGCCCGTTTTCCATTATTCAATATGTCTGGGTAAAAATCGTAGATGTGCCGATAATCAATCGGTAGATAGGAAGGGAGGGATAAAGCATTAATTGGGACAATAATGACAGTTGCAGTTATCACCACATACTTTAGATCAGTTTAAGAAAATATCGTTACTTTTTTCACTAGTCCTTAGTAATTTAGTGTCGAAGGATTTCGAAACATTTGTATGTCGAGGGTTGAAAATATGTCAATGATTTTGGAGCATCGGGTTTATGCACTGGGACACACCAATAAGGGTCGGCAAAATATATCGCCCAATAAGTATGACGCCAATCGATAAATTAATTATCAAAGGAGATTCTAGCCCGATTGATGTTTATATGTGCGATATATTTTACCACACTTATTGGTAATCCCTGCCCTAGCATTGCACCACCAACGTATCTACATGTAGATAGAGATATCGCAGTTGTGAAACGTAGACGACGCCAATCATTCAAATATATTTTTGAAATAATTTTACCGTCATAAATTCGATATTATCTACCTAAAGATACGTTGGTGACCGCAGACAGCTGGCGAAGATAAATAGACTAACTGAACAGCCATTTAATTTAAAATAATAACAGCTACTACTACATACTTTCCTTATCCGCACCCAATGGTGCATACGGTCACCCGCATTGTTACACCAAGTGGCAGTTTATATCTTCACCATCACTAAATAAAATTAAGTTAAACCATTTAACTTGAAAAAATCCAATCTTCATGGTAATTATTGTACCTAAATGGAAAGTTATTAGAAAGGTATCCTACAAGTTAACGTAGAGCAATTTTTCTCCTCGTAATAGTTCTACAACTTCAGTAAGTACCTAACCTTCGACTTGGCGTAATTTTGATCAACCGAGGATGAACTGCTTATATGCGACAACGATAGCGGTTTAAAAATATTGAACAACTTTTTTTTTAAGTTGAATTAATGGTAGCGTTACTACACCTATTATATATTTTAACACATACTTCAATTCTTATTTTAGAGTAAAACCTAAAACCTTTTTGTATTAAAAATACATTTCGTCACGTTTAGTATAGTTAAATATGATAATTTACAGAAACGCTATTTATCTCCAATACCTACACAATATCTTCTGATTGATTGCATGTACTGTCGAGTTGACTTCAGATATTAATTGGGTTCTTCCCGATTTTTTATTTTTTATTTCAATAAAATTGATTGAAAAATTACAATACCAAGGGAATTTTTTTAAAATTTTTCACGATGTCATATGAATTTTTTTAGCGCGGTTTTGAAATAGCGCTTTTTCAAATCGCTCGCAAAATACCTTGATAATTGGCGCGCATGCGGTGTGACGTCACAGCAATAATAGGCGCTTACTTCGTAATGAATTTCACGCCTTTACATGGTGGACGGTATGACGTTTATTAACCAAGTAGCGGACCGTTAAAAATCATTCGTATTTTCGTGTTTTTAAAACATAAATTTTTATAAATGAAAACAACCATTTTTTGATCCATTGTGTTTTATATCGATGGAAATTGTAAAAAATATTTATAACGTGTTTTTAAGAATATTCGTGTTATCGGGAAAGAACCCTATTGTAGATATACTGGTGAACTAGATTTACATTTCTTACCGGAGAAATAACCGTTAAAAGAAATTAATAAATACTGATAGATATTTTTTCTTTCTTTACCCATTTAGGAAGCTTACCATCTCTATCCGAATATTTAAAAAAAAAACGCAAACAATAAGATGAGATTATTCAAAATGGGTATTGCTAATTAACCGGTAGATGATGGACATAAAATGGCGGTGAAACGAGAAATCCGAGTCGAACAAGCTACATGTGTTAGTACAAGTTGTCTCAGTTATCTAGATGTAATAAGATAATATACGAATTACCTACAGTAGATACAAGTCGAGTATTTCCATCGCGACTACAGGGTTCCTGTGTTGGACTAAAAAGACACATGCGACACTTCTGAATGACGAGTCATCGAATTTTGTAACCTTGGATCACTCCCACCATTCCGAAGTGTCGCATACGACTTTCAGTCCAGCATAGGGTCCCAGGTTGTTATTCCCCGACCTGATGTCTATTGCCGAACACGCGGTAATTAGTGTTTAATATCGCCACCTTTAGAATGAAACCGACATAAATAAAAAAATGTTGCAATGATATAATATCACCGGAAAATACTGAAAGAAAAAAAATCATTGTAATTTTTTATTTTTTTATTATTTATTATTATCTGAAACGCAGAAAGGTAAATAATTTCCTTTAAAAATCAGAACAGAATCGATATAACCAAATACGACGGTGTTTACTTGGTTCTACTGAGAATTTCCGAAAAATCTGTATTTTGAATTATGTCGACGCTTTCGTTCTAAAAGTGCGAATTGGTCAGTTTGGGGTAAGATTTACAATACCAATAAATATTATAAATCATACATATAATGAATAACGTTATTTCAAATATTATAGAGGTGATTCATTTTCTGATCGTTGACTTATACCTTACCTGCTATAACAAAAAAAGGAATTTTGATAAGGAGCCGGTTTATAGTGCGAGTCGCTACGCAACTATGTTTAGAGTTTGGAGTAAAAACATTAATAACAGAATATTATTTATCTTTTAACCATTTTTATTTAAGAACACGTTCTAGACCTGAACCTACTCAGCATTCGAAATAGTTGAACGATAAACAATGTTTTGATATCATGGACAAAAGTTGCCCTGTCACCTGCAATGTTAAACATATAATATGTAAACTACGGTAACACGACAAAAGTTTTCAGTTCAGTTGGCGGACCCACGTGTGACAGTTTCTCGGCGGACATCAATTGTCAGGGTGACCAAAGTCGCCGTAATTGAGCGGCCAGCATTAGGATAAGGTTTGGACGAGGGGATTATTAAAAACTTATGAATTGTCTATTATACGCATCATTATGATTTGTACTGAAATCACTCGGTTATTCTAAGAACAACGTTTAAGAATTATTACATTATTACAATATTCGTAATTTTTATTTGGTAAAGTAAAAAACATACTTTTATAATAATTAATGAATACTGGCAGTTATTTGACTCGACGTGTGTGCATTTATACACAAATAATAAATATATACATAGATCAACCTAAAAGTACTAAACGACCAATGCACTAATTTCTATAATACTAGCAGACAATCAATAATTATGCGCAACTTTATACAGAACAGAAAACTGTGCAGTTTCTTGTTAAGAAAACTGTATACAGTCTGTCCCAAAAAACACAACTAAATACATGTTTTAAGCGCGATCATAAGTTATTATCGTGATGTTTGCTTCAGAAAACTGTACAGTCTGTCAAAAAAAAACACACTAAATACATGTTTTAAGCGCGATCATGAATTATTATCGTATGTTTGCTTTAGAAAACTGTACAGTCTGTCAAAAAATACACTAAATTTCATGTTTTTAAGCGCGATCATAAAGTTATTATCGTTATGTTTGGCTTTAGAAAACTGTACAGGTCTGTCAAAAAATACACTAAATACATGTTTTAAGCGCGATCATAAAGTTATTATCGTATGTTTGCTTCAGAAAACTGTACAGTCTGTCATTTTTTAAGCGCCGTTTCATAAGTTATTATCGTATGTTTGCTTCAGAAAACTGTACAGTCTGTCAAAAAATACACTAAATACATTTTTTTAAGCGCGATCGTATGTTTGCACACAGGTAATTTGTTAATAGGTATAGCTCATAATGTAAATATGTTCATTCTTTTTTTAGTTTTTCAAAGCATTCAATCTATCAATATCTACTTAAAAATGTTTACATAAAAAACATTTAGTGCCATTCCTGAATTGAATTCAAACAATGGTTTCGAGGTTTGGAAAAAATGTTGTGCGAAAGTGTATGCATCGAGAGTGGACTACAACTGTGAAGACGATGAAATAGATTTAGAAGAAATAAAAAATAAAGGGTTTTTAAAAGTTATTAACAATTGTCACTTAATTTTTTTATCACAGTATTAATGTTTTTTTAAACTAGTATGAAAGCATATTGTTTGATTTATTTCCAAACTGAAATAAAAAAATAAAAAAACACTTAATCGAATTTTCAAAACTTTGCGGCATTTTACCGATTCAAAACGCGAATTTAGTGCCAAGCCAGTTTTTGTAATCCATAAAGTGAAAATATCTACAAATCTCCTGTAGAGGATGTAGGCAGGTAACGCGACTAAAAATATTATTGTTCATACATCGCCAGCGGACAAAGTTCTGAACGGAACAAGGGGAACGGAAAAAACACAGACCTGTTGCATACAACGTCTTTATTGATCCAGACTATTTCCACCACGTTCCCGCCCACATCCCATCCCTTTCATCGATCCGTCGCGTCGTTCGGTCGGGTAAAATTTACCATGGCAATATTGTAGATACCTACTACCAAACTGTGGAGTTCGTAATACATGGCTAACGTGACGTAATTAATATTTTTCAAAGAAAAATATAGACAGTTATGAAACATGGGCACAGATTTTTATTTGATTATAAAATATATGGCTATTGTATTGAAATACGGGACTGTGTATATCAACCGTTCTTTGTATTATCTACCATAGAATGAATGCAAGCCACCCCTCACCCCACTGTCCTATGTTCTTATCGAAAAAAGTAATCTCGAAGGCGATGCGGACATCCTCTGAAAAAACTTAATATCAAAAAATAATGTTCGGCGAGAAAGACTCTCTTTTGAGAAAGTTCTTGAAAATCTTGAACTACGTGTTTCGGCCCCAAACTAAGTAAAAGCTGAAAGTCAGTAGCAAAATCATATAGCTGTAGGTATGTTCTGAATTTGTGTTCCATCGCAAACACTAAAAACAAAGCGACCATGATATATTGAAAGTTCATGTAAATCGATAATAGTACCTACAAAACTACCCACAGAGTAGAAAATCCAATAGCAAGTTTTATTGAGGACCCACGGACTACGAAACTAAGCGAACAAATAAATAAATAAATAAACAAGCGGGAAGATTTCGGCCAGGACCAGGGAATGTACAGAAGAGTGAGAATCAAGCTAAGGAGAGGTATAAAGAAATATTTTGTTATAACCTACCCTGTTAGGAACAGTGTGATTAAGACTTATTGGCGTTGTCACCACAAAAAGCTAATTAATGAAAATCGCACTTTAAATTATCTCGATAAGTGAGTAATTGAAAACGAAAATAATCTGACATCTCAACAGAGACGAAGAAGTTTGGAAAGAATATGGATATCTAGGCGTTTACAGGCTTATGAACCTGTCATTGGCTGGGTTAAGGTGGCCACTTGATGTATTACAACATTCCCATTTCACCTAGTATTTGATATCGCATATCTGCCAATTATCAGAACTTGTACATATACAGTGAAAATGGCGCAAACGCTTTCACATGTGAACACTCTGTCATCCATTTAAGATTATGTGCTTAGCATTTTTAGCAGAAACCTTATGAATGCAAAGTGAGATTCTTAACCGAATTATATCAGCTTACATAGGAAACGCACTGAAGATGACTCTTCAATTGTTTACGCTTAAACTCTTTACCCAGCTAATTTTTTATAACAACATTTTGAGTGTGTCCCAAATACTTGTAGAACAAAAACTCGGATTTCACCCATTACGGGCTAATAATTACAATTTGAAAATGGAACAAGTTAGAAACTGAAACGATAAATAATTTGCATTCTTTGAAAGGCAGTTTCAAATGTTTCATATTTCACTGAACAACATGAGTAGGTACATAGTTGAAGGGGGGAAACAAAAAGAAACACCTAACTAATTTACTATTAATATTGAAAACAGACTTAAAGAATGATTAGAAAGATCGTAACGCTAAAATGATATGTACGTACAGTAATGTATAATGAGCATTAATATACATAAACAACATTTTGAGTGTGTCCCAAATACTTGTAGACAAAAACTCGCCTAGATATTCCATTTCCCTTCCAAATTTCTCGTCTCTGTTGAGATGTCAAATTGTAATTATTATACATAGTTTCGAGTTTTTCCAATACCCTACTTGATTCTCGAATACAGTGTGAATTTTCCGTTGACAATGCCGCCGATTCATCAAAAAAAACGTCAGTGGATACAAAGTGCCATTCAATAATGAGACGTATAATTTTATATTCTCGAGTCCAATGGTGGTGATAACAGCCAAGAGTCCGCTAGTTTTTACTGGAAACCCAGATGGAACCTATAGCGACAGTTGCATTGACAATAAAAATAGAAATACACAAATTAAATACTTACTAAAGCAGCATACCCAAGAGAGATCCGCTAGGTCTAGGCTACATGGAGATAAGGAGTGGCTATTAAAATTTATTGTAATATTACACATTAGACACGTTAGAGTATAAGTCCAATGTAAGTATCGCAGAGTTTTGACGCGTAGATACGATATATGACGGTATTTGGTAAATTTACAAAGAGATTTTATCGATCTCCCTCATATACGCGATACGTGCAGATGTAGATATTTTCATGATCGCCCTGGTAAGGAACTTACAAACAGTATTATAATATTAATTAGAACTAAGTATAAAAATTCAAACATTGTGTGTTTAAAACTTTTATAGTAATTTTTTCGCTTTAAAAAAAGACAATACTTAATCTATTTCGGCAGGTTGACATACAAATGAGATTATCTTTTCATCTAAATTGGTATAAAAATATTTTACATTAAATTTGTTATTTAGGATCCGAGAATATTTTTAACGTTGAAAGAAGCCTTTATTACATGTAAATCATTTAGAAACATATATATTTACTTAAAAACATTTTTTTTCTTTTTCCTGCTATATACGTACCTAATTCTTAAAAACATAAAAGTTGTAGGCTGATGTTCAAGAGAGATGGAGTTTTAAATACACGGTATTCTGGTTTGACCCAAGATTATTGCGGTACACAGTCCATCGTCTAAGCACTTGTAATTTATACCACCATATTTTTTTAAGTAACTAAGTCGATTATTATAAGCGCTGTTTTGCTAACGTACCTACCTACAATAACAAATGTACACTTTTTTATAAATATGGATATTTCTATGCATATTATATTACATTTTTATTTATACTGGTAATATGAATTCGTATATTTTTATTATACAGTTTTGCGGTGTCATAAGATAAAAGCGCCAATAATACTAATGACAATCAGTGGCATTATGTATCAAATATTTATCATCAAGAATAAATCCTAAGGCATTTGAAATAAGCCGTGCACTCGACAATCATTTACCTACTCGAGGTTGATTTCAAATAATAACTTGTTATTACCTAACTACTTGGGATTTATTATGTATACAAATCAACGTAATAGCGTGTGCGACCCGCTAAGTGCATTTTGTGTCGAGGAATATATGACCTCTAACTATTGAAGAGGGAATGGCGATCACGTTGAACCGCGGTCGTATTTTTCTCAATACAATCGTTGTCCTCGGTTTTAATAACGGTTCTATCAATAACGAGTCCAAGACTCAAAACTGAACGATTTACCATAGTTTTAGTTCGTAAACACGATAAATCTAGCTTATGTATGATAAATGTAAATAAATAAATCTTTTTTAGGTATGATTAATTATTACAATGGGCAATTAGATGTTGATTTCAAAACAAACGATATAATAGTTTATTCGTTACAATAATAATAAACATAACAACGTTAACATGCAATATTTTTTAATGTGTTGGTATTACTTAATTACTTACCCAGCGCATGCTTTCAATGGTTCACACGATATAACCACTTTTACATTATTCCATTCATTTACATTCATTCAATGGTTATTTGTGTTGTACTTGCACTAGCAGTACTATGTAGGTATAATACACACCCACAACACAGCACCATACACAATACATATTATTATTTGTAATGAAATAATCACTTATTTGTTACTTACTAAGCCAAGCACATTATGTAACCTCTCTAACACTGGAAGCAAAAATGACATCATATGTGATTGAATAAACTGAATAATCACAATCAAAAACAGAGGTAACCAGAGAGGTATAACACGTCATTCCACTCTAATCTTCTCAGACCTGTACCGCTCTCGTATCTCTTACTGCTCCCCTAAGGAGATGTGTTGCGAAAATAAAAGCTTATACTGATGGTTTTTACGTTACAATATCAATAATTCCACTATTATTTTTGGAGCTCAAATAATTATAATCTACATTCAAAAAACCGTTTCCATCTTGTATTGTCGTAGTCAAAGTCAATGGAAACTCTTGCAGGTATTCTACATTTGGAGTTGCAAGTAGGTACTATTTGATACATGTCTCAGTAAATGAAATGAGAATCCATAGTATCTTTTAATAATAATATTCATATCCAACTAATTTTCCGTTGGATTAAATTCTAGCTTGTACCTAAGTGTATCGACTCTTGAGACGAGTCAACTTTTTTGTAACGAAACATCTTTATCATGCCGTATAATATATATCGATTGTTGTTTAGGCGAAATAGAGTTACCCACGCAAAGATTCATAGTTTTATAAAAAGAAGAATGAAAAATTCAAATAGGCGACTAAAATTTTAACTGTATATTGCTCAAAATTACTGAATTTCGTCTTACTTTTCATCCACTATTAAATTTGTCAAATTAATATAAAAGCTGCTGTTTTAACGGTCATGACTTTCAATAGCAATAATGTAGGATCACCAAAAGAAGCCCGTGCCGTATTGTTTTATGAAAGTGTAGACGTTGTTATTCATCTCTTCCTTCGTTTTAGAAACGACTATGATGGTTAGGTTGATCTCAGTGATTTGTTATTATCGTCGGTCGATTGTCTGTCTCTACGAGAATTCCATCTTTGTTATCCCATGATGTCATATGTAGAGAGCAAAACAACCTATTTTATTTTTAATTGCCTACCCCATATTGAGGTTACGGATTTTTGACTCTCAACACTTATCAGAGGCCGTGAGTGGAACACATGGCTGGTGACCGGCTACTCCACAGATTATGTTATTTTAACAAGAAGCGGTAAATATTATATTTGTAGAGTTAATTCCTCTGTATAACATTAATTTGGAAATGTAATAGTACGTAATAATTAGAAGTGTACGGACTAGTCGGCGATTATTAAAATGTAAAAAAAGATGGTAATAACGAATCATTTAAATCTAACAAACATGCAGAAATTTTGCTCCCGCAAAGCCGAGGCATGTCAGCAAATTGATTAATTCAAGTTTGCATTTAAAGGTTGGGACATACTCAAACGTTGCTTATTCTGGCTTCTCATATTTCATGATGACAGTAAGTAGTTAGCTTTATCAAAAGCCGTATTTTTTTCAGGAATAAGAGAATTGACAATGAGCAATACCCTAATGCTTGTTTTGTAGGAATTTAAACATCTTGAATTCGAAATAATTACCGTTTACCACAATATCGTTACTACATAGTTAGAAATAGTTAATATGTTTTTTTTTTACGAAATGCGTTTTTTTTAGTGGTGTAAAATGAGTTATAAAACTAAAAAAAAACACATTTTTATATATTAAATACCGCTAGTGTGAAAAATAACACACTGATGTGCGTCCGAATAAAGAATTTCAAAATCAACTTTTTAATCTAATTATTCTGAATCGCCGCATTTAACTTTTGATTGCAGATTATCTTCTTACACAAGTGGATCCTCGAGAAATTTATCTGACAGCTCTTCAGATCAGAAACTCGAGTAGGTATCCATTAGTAGAATGTCGTATGGAAACTACCAAGAGAGAGCCCGGTTCAATAAGTGTAAGACCGCAACTCAATTTTATTGTAAAGCGAAAATATTTCATTTCGACATAACTTCATAATAGACGATCTTAGTACGTAAAACCGCACTACATTCAGAAAATTAAATTAGTAGGGGGAACTTTCAGAGCTAACCATGTGTGGTTCAACAACAAAAACAACATTTTCTACATGAAAAATATATGGAAAATACGTATTTTTATAGAAAGAACTTTGACCCGATTCTAGATCTCTATAGAGTGGCTATCGTGGAATTATTCTATGAACTAAAATCGAGTTTCTTCTATGAAAATTTTCATATTTTGATAAAATGTTGCATTATTTGTACACTCAGTGGATGATCAAACATATTGCGATTGCAATATTCAATTAAAACATTAAAATGTTCGTAGAAAAAGTCGATTACCGCCGAACGAAATAAATGTGGAGAGCCGTCGCCGTGATAAACTGGAAGAGGCTAGGAGACTAGAGGACTAGAGAACTGAGAAGCCCCTACACTTTCCTATTAGACTAGGGTGGCACAGGCACAGGTTAGTAAACGAGTTAATAACTCTACAAATAAACATTATTTAACTATTGTAATTGAAATTTGTAAAAAAACAATGGTTGAAGCCTGGCAGAATGGATTTTTTCTTATTGTCAAGTTGTTTTAGAAAAAAAAAAATTCGGAAAATGGGAAGTCTTCATGTTTCACAACAGCCAAACAAAGTAGGAAGTGGAAATCCGGCATCAAATTATTTTTCGATTTGTATTCCCGTTTGATATCAGATATTACATAATACGTGGCTTATTACACACATATATACCTATATAACTTCTGTAACACTAAACGCTTGAGAGCCTAGTAAAATAATACACACTGCAATTTGCAAGGAATGAAATATTATATAATATTAAGTAAATCGATCAATTGGTCCAATAAATTATTGTACATTATTTGATGTTATTTGACATTTGTTTCTGATCTTTGCACTTGATGGTCAAATTTAACAGCATTGTTTTACATTGTAGCATCATAATTTTATCTGGGTTACCGGGTGTAAATTGAGTTTCTTCGACCAAGATTCGAAAAAATCAGATATTCTTCAATAATACTAAAAGTTTAGGTATTATTTGTTAAGAAACGATTTTATTTAATATTTTTAAAGTGATATTAAATTCGACAGGGTAGAAAAAAACTATAACGGTGAGATCACAAAAATCAAAGGTAATTTTTTCAAGTGTGTTTCGTGATGTTGTCCCACCTGACCTGCTGGCCTATTGAGGTGGTTAGTAATTAAATAAAGTAGTGTAAATTACTATCAAACAAGACAAAAATCCAAAAAAACTCTGTTTTATAGCAAGAAACTGACGAAAGGATATTGGCATGTATGTGAAACACAAATAATAACACTATTTTTTTTTTGTACGAAACGGTTTTGGTTATAACAAACTAAATGATGTGAAAACGTTGATGGTTTCGTATTTCTTGATTAAATTAAATATTTTTACAATCTTGACGTAATAATAAATATATAAATATCACGATAATTCATTATTGATGACATTCAGCGAACCATGATCTATACATAATGGATAAATCGATAACCCTATCCATCTTTAACGGAATCATTTCTGGTTTTATTTGAATCTAGTTTCTTGTATCTAAAACTCAAGTCTGCCGTTTTGGACCCTAGTGAGGTGTCACAAGGATGAGGGTGTTTTGTGGAATCCATTTGCTCTACGTCGGGAGTGGATATGAAATGGAGATGATAAATAATATTTTGTTATTTGTCAGTTACCGCTGTTCCAGTTACCGTTTACCGTCGGTGATACTGCATAACCGCGTAATTAACAATTATTGCAAAGCCATTTAAGTGCTTAGACAAAAAAGAGGAGAAAAAAACTGTTTTATTCTAATAGGCCATCTGGTAAGTAGTAGGTTACGACAAATGCTAAATAATAACGTCAATTTTACTGTGGACCGCAGGCCCACCCAAACATTATTTTATATATGGACCAAAATTGCACCATTTGACCTAATGCATTGTAACTTATTACTCCACTTTCATTGTTCAATATCAAAACGGTAATGGTGAGGTAACAAATATAAAAAATGTAATATTTACGCGAATCTGTCAATCTATCAAAAGAATGTGTTTATTTACACTTTTTTTTTTCAAGTTATAATAGGTACTCCAGTTGCACTAAAAATATTATAGTCGTATTCAATAAACCAACATTTTTATAATACTAACAAATATGAATAAAAAACACCATAAAAGACATTGAAAAGATCGTCCAGTATTTGATTTTTGGCATCGAAATGCGTATAGATGGCATTGATGTCGCGAAATCATCCCTACATGATGAGATGATTTATGCAGAGCAGGCACAATTGAAGTGTTTGTCTCCTCCCCCCATACTTAATCTCCCCATTCTGCTCTTTCGTGTAGATTTTTTAATATCACCGGCCATGAATGAGGTCATTTATTAACTTTTTTAATTAATCTAATTCCTATTATAATGAAATTGGTTATTTTGGTATTATAGTTTGAAAATTCAAACATTATTTTTAATCTAGGATAGACTTAGGTACATAGCACAAAATGCTTTATTTTTGGGCCGATTTTAGATTAACTCCTTTGCAATGTGAATGTAGAGAAGTAGTTTAAGATATTTATGTGCTTTACAAATAAAACGTTAATGTTTATTAATATATCGACCCTTTGAGCAACAAATAAAGTAAAAGCCAAAGCTTATTTAGGCCAACATGGCTTTAACAATCCTTCTAGCAACCAATGTCGTAAAAGCCATTTTGGCCTAAATGAGTTTTGGCTTTTCTACATTCGAAGCTCGAAGTGTCGATATATTAGTTTTTTTTTTCATATTTCCAAACGGGTACTACTTTCTGGATGACTCAGTACGCATTTTTTTTCATTCCCGGTTATGTATCGAATGATGTAGCTTGGCTCGCATTGGATAAAACTTAACAATAAGAACGTAGTTTGTTGTCGCTCGAAATCTAAATTTTGCTACTTGGAGCACTACGCGGTTTTGCAGTATCACCGACGTTGTGATATTTATAAATTCTGCGACTCGTCTCTCCAATCAGCGGATTTCCTCTAGTGAAATTGAAGATAGTCGTTTCCAGATTTTTACCAAATGAACGTTTCCGCTTTTTGATCGTATTAGCCATCCATCCGAATATGGAAAAATGTGGGAAAGTATTTTAAATCAAGAGAGGAACATTTTTAAAAGATAAACAACAAAAAAACATTACCTGCATTGACATATTGATCATTTATTGAGAGTATATAAACAGATGCATTTTTGTAGGTTAGTAAGTGATAGATTTGAGTGATTGTAGTAGGTAGGTATTGTGTAAAATTCAGACACATTTCGGTGCATGAGAAGATGTATGAATGTGGAGTAAGCAAGAGAAGTATGCCAGGACTGAGTGGTGTGGCGTTCTATCCTCTCTGCATACCCCTTCGGGGAAATGGCGTGATGGTTAGTTATTAGTTAGTTAAAAAAATCTTTGTCTCGAAATAGGCTGAAATTGCCGACTTCATTTTAACACTAAACTTGTAAATATTTTTCCTCTTAACAGTTTTTCAAACTATTGCGAATAAATAATAATAGTCAAGCGACACCAGGCAACATTTGGAAACCACGTTTGTGAATTGCAGTCATTGCAACATTGTTCTAGGGCAATGGGGAGAAGCAAGACACCTTTGGTCAATCTGCGAACTGTGAACTGCACGGTAAGTGTGTAATGAACGTAAGGAGATCGGTGCTCGATGCCATCTATCTGTCATCCGCCAACTGACAAGAATAAAACGAACAACCAAAAATCAGTGACGCGGCCGCGGCCGGACCAAACACGGATGCAAGTACCTACACACGAAGAAAACACAAAAAGGTTCACTGAACACGGGAACGCGTGGGTTGGGCAAACTTAGAGGTAGCGGGGTATTAGATTCAACAAGACGCCGAATCCAGCCCTGCGCAAAATCATGTGTATACTTGTATAAAACCCTTTGTGACGTCAGACCATCAGGAGCTCAATCACAGATAACTATCGACGTAGTTACAAAACGTGCTAACCACGCGCTAACGCTAACCATTTGACCGATCACAATGAACATACGTTCATACCGCGTTCGCGTTGCCGAGCACCATAGATGATGATAAAAATATCGCGGCTAAACGTCAAACGTCAATTCAAGAAAGTCAACGCGCGTGTCGGATTGTTTATTATGTCGACTGCTTTTCTCAATATTCGGCTTGCCGAACGCCGGCTAAATGCAATACGGCACTCGAGAAAGATTGAAATAAGATATGTGCGAAGAAGATATATCTCGGGAAATGGCTCGCGACTTGATGCGCTCGTTTAATAATCCCGATCGATAACTTTTAACGCGTGTTCCATTGTGATCGCGAAAGTTAAACATCCATGGTAAGAAATCGTTATCACGTCGCTTATTACCGCGTCGATAGTGATCTGTGATCGAGCTACAGAACTAAATTTTGGCTTTGAGAAAAGGAAAAATCCGCACCATTATGTTTACTTCAGTCCTTATTTAAATAAAATAGAGTTAAAGATAATTTATTACTTACGTAATTTGTTATTTTGTATAAATATATATGATCTATGCACATCGCATAATATGGGCCATGTGATTCTGAGCAAATTCTGATTATAATGTAATATTTTACAATAATTATGTAATTGATAATAATTGCTGTTTTAGTATAAAATCGAAACAGAAAAGCACTTGGTTTCATGTACCTACATTTTTTCATAAATCAGTGTTTTTTTCTGTTTAGAGAACTTGCTCAAAATCCATGGCCCTTATATTTGATGTACATCGACGATATTAATGGCTAAACCCAACGTTGGTTTTGTATAGATTCTAAGCAAACTCACAGACAAAGGTACGTCGTTATTGATCGAGTCACTGGTACGGAGATAACATTGATGATAAGTACATTTTTATTTATGTTGTATTTTTTCTCAAACACGTACTTACAAAAAAATATAAATGCTAGGAAAAAAATAAAGTACCTACCTAAAGCACTTCAATGTAAAAGTCAAATTTAAAAAATTTGAAGTTGTGCATATAGCTTACAACTAATTATGATTAGACTAAGTTTGTTACTAGTTTTTTTCATTAGTAGATTATTTTGGCCATAACCGATCAATCAGTAGGTAGATCAATAAATCGAGCCATCTTTAGAAAATAGTGAGGTTAAAAATATGTATTGTAATCCTGCCCCAATTTTTTAAAACTACTAAACTTTTTCGTAAAATCATTAATCCCAATTACTGAAAGCAGGTGGAAGCTGGCATTCCAATCGTCCATGCGCTTTGTAGCTGCAAGACGACCCGGATTCTAGACTCTATCTGCTATTAGTAGAATAAGTATGTCATTAGTATCGCGTTTTTAGTAAAATAGTTTGAATTTAATATGTACGTGGGCGAAGCTGAAATTCCAACCGTCCATGCGCTTTGTAGCTGCAAGACGAGTTGGAGTTCAGTACTTCGCCTACGTATAGATTTAATATCGTTTCTTAAATAATCGTTGTCTCAGATCCTTTATTCATAAATTGAGACAGGAATTAATTAAGAATGTTGAATGTACAGCGCCCTTGAGGTGATTTCTCACAAAAATAGCGCTTAATAAATTATCCATATAATAATAATAATCGATTATTCTTAAGGCTTATGACCGATAATGAATTATTCGATTATCGGAATAGCAGATTGTGCGATACAGCGCTACACTACTTTTTTGTAATTCAAATAAACGTCAACGTATTTTTAACATTACACCAATATCCCAAAATAATATTTTAAATGTTTCTTACGCCAAAAGTTTGTTTAGCAATGAAGTGGGGGCAAGCACGGCACGAGTAATGTTGCGGAACAAATTTGTACCACGCGCGCCTTGAACCTAGAGCCGCTGCTGTCGAAAGTCTCCCGCATTCACAAGTCAGTCCGTTGGTCCCAAGATAAAACTTATTATTCCGGATACCGATGTTTCTGTCGATTCTGATACTGATACCAACTACCAACTACAGCCGACTGTCCTAAGCCAACGTGGCGCAAGTGGCAAATCGAATTTTTTTAAGAAAACAAAAATAACAATGATAAAGCCTAGTGAGTAGAATAAGAACTACTAATAATTGAGTATTAAAGTTTTTATATTAAATTTATTCACGGAAAAATAATGCAGTAAGTCGTTCTTAAAACACTATTTTAATCACTTATGAGAACAAGAAACAAGAAACGAACTTTGGAGGTTATTTAGTATCTTTACTAAGGTACTAAAGGTATTAAGCTTCACTAGAAGGGGCGTTTCCATACAAATATTTACGCTTCCTAGGGTTAATTTCTTAACACCACTTATTATCAAATTCCACCGTCTAAAGACTCCAGCACTTAGGCCAATACACGAAACGTGTGACGTAGATGTCTAGTGATGACGAAGATGCCTATTGGTGGCGTTGTGAGTGACGTAGTGGGCAACTAGACACCTTAGACACGGTAGTATTTTTCAAGTATGGAATGTCACTTCTCTCAAATTCTTGTTCGAAGGTATTTAGTTTTTTTTGTAAACATGTTAAATTTTTTGCATAAAATAGACATAACCAATTAAATTTGGAATCTTCGATAATATTTCACCATGAAATAAAAAAATCCTATCAAGCTATTCAATTATTATCTGCGATCTTCTGTTGAAAAGTGGCGATTTGTCAATTGTGTCCTTTTGGCTTACAAATTATAATTTAATTAATTATTAATGTCGATATTAATATATTATTCTTGTAATCACTGCTCACGCAACGATATTGTTTACGATTTGTTTCCACCCAAGCCATAATAAGTAAGCAAGGTGTTTAAGTGAAAGTGTGCCAAGCTTAGATAAAGAACGACCCAGTATTTTTATTTAACTTTCAATCGTTAGGTATTTTAAAATAAATAAATCATGGAATTCCGCCAAGCAATGTAAACGAAAAATATTAATCAAAAGGTGTTTACACTTAATAAAATTACGTATGAAGCAAAGGCATTACCTAACTGGAAAATAAATCATAAGTACTCTCTCAATCGAGAAATCAGTACGACTTGGATGTGAAGACTTATTTTTCCTATTATTATGACTTCGATGGGAATATTCGAGTCAGAATTATTAATTTAATTTAATTATTAACTTCGCGGAAAGCTTTGTAATGTGCGCGTGACGTAAAGATCTGGCCAAATGTTAGGTAGGTAAGTAGGCAAATAGTAGGTAGGTAAAAATTACTGCGTGTTTCACCAGTAGACGACGTGATTAAAATAGAAAATTAATGATTAATTAAAATCAATCAGTGACGCACCCAGAATCATTTCTTGGGGGTGGGGTTGGTGGTAGGGGGTCGGGACCTAGCACATTTGGAAAATAATGTGCGTTTTCCTTGCTTTTTATAGGTTTACATTGAAATTAATGTTTGTAGATTCGTTTGTTAAGCCCACTTTATATGGCGCAGTTTACTACACAGTTTTCTGTGCAGTCTGAAAACGGTCCCGTATAAAGCTAAAACTGCATGAAAAACTGTGTGCTAGTGTCAGATTTAAGCGGACATGACAGTCAATGTTTTTTATGTAAACGTTTAAGTAGACATTGGTTTATTGTATGCTTTTAAATACGTAAAAAACCAATAACATATTTACATAATTAGCTAAATATACAATTTCCTGAGAGCAAACATACGATAATAACTTACAATCGCGTTTCAAAAATACACATATTTAGCATGTCTTTTGACAGAAGTTTGACAGACTGCACAGTTTTCTGAACAAGAAACTGTGTAGTTTTCTGAACAAGAAACTGTCCCATATAAAGCGGGCATTAGAACAAGCAAGTTACATTCTTTATACATGGTGTAACAAAACTCGATGTACAAGCGGAAAACCAGTGAATCTAAATAATATTTGTAGTCGATTTTGTAGATTTTTTTTTTTATTTGGCCCATAGTTTTCGAGAAAATTTTAGTACGAAATAAAAATAAAATATCAAATATCATTTATTTAGTCAAATTAATACTATACATGAAGAAAACAAAATTTAAAAATGAAACCACTTGGTGACAGAATGGAACGATTGGTGAGAAAATGGAGCAACTTGGTAACAAAATGGAACGATTGGTGAGAGAATGGAGCAACTTTGTAACAGAATGGAGCAACTTTAGTTGACAGAATGGAGCGATTGGTGAGAGAATGGAGCAACTTTGTAATAGGGTGGACCAACTTGGAAACAGAATGGGGCCAATCGGTGACAGAATGAAGCAACTTGATGAGAATTGAGCGATTAGTGACAGGATAAAGCAATGCGACGAACAAATGGAACTACAATGATCACAATACAGAATAACTTGGTGACTGAGTGTTTTGTACATAATTTTATCTTTCTTTTAAGAATGAGGTGCTAGGTCCCTCAGGGTCATATTATGGATTATTTTTACTTGACGATTTGAAGTATATAACAGAATTATACAATTGTGATTTAAAATTCAGCAAAAAGAATTTCCTCCCATAAGACAATGTTATTTTTATTTTATTTTTAATATATATTTACGGACAACACGAAACTAGTTTCATTCATATTCCTGCGCTTCGATTCTGTTAACTTTTTAAACTACTGCGCATACGATTTTGTACTGAATTCGTATGCGCAGAAGTGTCTAAAACCTTAAGAGAATCGCACCGCAGATAACGTAGATTAAACAAAAAAAAATATATTGTAATTTCCAGGATTCTACAAAAGCTCGTCTACCGTCTGTTTGGAAAGGTTGTTCTGAAACTTTTATTTTATTTTATGAAATCAGGGGTCTTAGGTATAACACAATAAAAGTTTCACTGTTGTATCTATGAAGTAGGCTAAACAATAGACATTAATTTTGGTGTGTAATTCTTAGTATGAGACATTTCACAAAAACTCGTCTACCGTCTGTTTGGACCAGTTGATCGGCGGCACCCCATATACTTTTATGATGTGGAGGTCCTAGGCTATAACACAGAATAGTTTTCATTCGTGTATCTTATGAGGTAGATTCGACCCCCAAAAAAATTAATTTTGATGTGAGCTGGCGGCATGTTCAGACCAGTTTTGGAAGCCCTGGTTTTTTTTGCAAGTCTAAGTACCATCTAAACCTAGAAACAAGCTTCGTTCATGTATTTTATGAGGTAAATGAGGCCTAAAAAAGTGCACCGGAAGTACCCATTTTTCTCGTGATCCGACCGATGGATATTCATAAAAATGTTTTTTACTTATAACTTTTATCGAAGATGACTTCTTGCATGATCGATTTTTCGTGTATCCGATGAGGTATATGGAATTACTGCCGGCTTGCGGACTATAATGACTTAGTAAATATATCAGCAATGTTTAAATCAGAGTCTACTTTTATAATTTCAATACTTAACACCATTTTTCACATTTTCATGTACATAATGATATTGTATTTCAATATGTTTAAAATTCTTGGTAAAATTTCCATATTTAGCTAAAGCAAGAGCTCCAGAATTATGTAACTAACTAACCATCACGCCATTTCCCCGAAGGAGTACGCAGAGAGGATAGAACGCCACACCACTCTGTCCTGGCAGACTTCTCTTGCTTTCTCCACATTCATACATCTTATCATGCACGCACGTCGATTATTCCGACTTCTTACATGCCCACTTTCAAGCACTTGTTTTACTTGATCATGCCATGTCTTCCTCGGCCTTCCTCGACTTCTACATCCAAGCCCAGTCGTATTATCTATCTTTTTTTTTAGCCGTTCTTTCATCATCCATTCTTGAGAAATGTTGTTAATGATATTTTTGTTGAAATTGCTCAACCTACTAAAAGTTATGAAGATAATTCTGGAAATGGATGGGATGGAAATATGGACAAGGACCTTGAAAGGAGGGTTAGTGCCGGTAACAGAGTTAATGGTGCCTTAAAGTCGGTCGTAGCTAATAAGTGCTTATCAAAAGAGGCTAAATTGGCAGTTCATAATGGAATTCTGGTACCAACCCTTATGTATGGAGGCGAAGTATGGAGTTGGAAAAAGAAGGACGAAAGTAGATCGAATGCAGTTGAAATGCGATCTCTCAGGCGAATGTGTGATTAAACTATATAAGATAGGTGAACTAATGTCGAAATTAGAGCAGAATACAAGGCTGAGATAAGCATTATCTATAAAATTATGAAAGGTGTCTTACGATGGTTCGGTCATGTAGAGTGAATGGATGATTTAGAGAGAAAGAACGGCTAAAAGAATATTTATGATGCGACTGTGCCTGGATGTGGAAGTCGAGGAAGGCCGAGTAAGACATGGCATGATCAAGTAACACAAGTGCTTGAAAGTGGGCATAAGAAGTCGGAATAATCGACCTGGGTGCATGAGTAGGTATATGAATGTGGAGGAGGAAGCAAGAGAAGTATGCCAGGACAGAGGGTGTGGCGTTCTATCCTCTCTGCCTACCCCTCCGGGAAAATGGCGTAATGGTTAGTTAGTTAGTTACATTCATACCAAGCACGAGGGCTCTCTTTCAACCCATACAATGCTTTGTTTAATTTCTAGACCCTTTAAGAAAAATCATTACTTATAGCCTTGTGGCTGTTTTACATAAACTTCAGATAATACTTTTCCATTTACAAATGCTGTCTCTACATCCATTTGATGTACCTATATTCAAACTAAATTGACAAGAATATTATGAAAATAATAACTTAAGTTTACATTTTAACAACTGGTGAGTATGTATCATCAATATTGTCTTTTTGCTGGAAACCTCGAAATACCAGCCTAGCTCTAAAAACATCACCCGGTTTTCTTAACCTAAGACCTCAATCAGTGTTCAAATAAAATTAAGTAATGAAGCATCAGGGGCAGATAAACACCAAATAAAAAGATAGGTATTTTCTTTTGTTAAAACTGTAAAAAACCAAATTGAAATATAATGACTTACCACTGTGTTCTGTAAAAATGTTAGACCCCAATATCCTGGGGTCTTTGGGTACCCTCGGCTTGTTTCTGTTATTACGAATAGATGCTCCACTTGTCACCCCCCTCTCCTTCCCTTGCTGTGCACCCATCGTTGATATTAGCAAGAAACTATTATCTTTTTACTTTAGAACTCATTTATTTCATAAAAACCACGCCATGAATACTAAATGCACAATAATGCCCAACTTGTTTGAGAGCATATGAGGAATGCAAATGGTCTGACGGACAGGCTTCATTCCGACAAGCCAGTGGAACGGAGATTTCGAAAATACTCTACTTTGAGGTAATTCGATTAAATATTAATTTGTGTAAACATCCGCGAATTATTCACCGGCGAAATCCCGTTTTACTTTAAACAAAAACGACACTTTTCGACGGATTGTATGTAATTGATGGGCTGGCGCTGGCTAAGCAGCCTGAAGCCTGACATCTTTGACGTCGATTTTTTAGTTTGTCAAACGCCCAAAAGCAGCACTGTCCGGCGAAGTGTTGCACACTGTCAACGGTGTTGCAAGTAGTAGAATTATTTATTTGCACAGACAAATACCAAAAAGTACTTACTTTTAAATGTAATAAATGTTTTAGATACCTATAAATACCTACCTTGATAATGCAAATTTTTGTGCAAAATGTAAAATATACCTAAAGGATTTTCGTAAAACAAATCGAGTGCACTGAACAAATTTATCGTAGGTAGTTGCCAAAATAGTAGAGAGAAACTGAAACAATGTTTTTTTTTTATAAAACCTAGAGTGAACATTTACCTTTATAAAATAAAATGATCAAGATACACTGCACTAACTTGGTGTACCAATGCAGTGCCCTATCGCCCTACTATCCACTATTGGGTGCAGATAAGGGAACGCATTTTAATAAGAAGAAGTCGTAAAATTAATAATGAATAGGGACGCCACAGTTATTTTCGTGTATTTCCGCGGTTCCTTTTTAAGTGGTTAGAAACAACAAACCCGTAATAAAATTGTGTAAATATATAAAAGTCTCTGTTGGAATTGAATGTTGAAGTAGATAAAAATAAATACACAGATGAATGCTTATTTTCAATATATTGTGTAAATGCAGAAAATTAAATATGAAATTCCCAAAACCATCAGTATAATCTGCAATTCCTTTGTAAATCTGTTACTAATTAATATTGTGAGATACAATAATAAATTATGGAAATTTTGGGTATTTACATAAAATAAGATCATGATTTAATATGTCATGTCACTGAGTGACGTCGCTGATTGCATTTTATTATAAAAATTTAAATAACTTTGAACTTCTTGAAACTAAATTTTTAAAAACAATAAATGAAATTTATGATTGTTCTTTCAAAATACCTAATAATAAATACTATAGAAAAAGACTAATTATTTTTGTGTTCGTCCAATTAATTAGAAGCTAAAAAGCTAATGGTTAAAATATTGTTATTCTTTTATTTTTATTGAAACTTTCAATTACAAGTTACAAGTGCATGAGAATACAATATTATTATATCCCACATGGGCACCGCCTGCCTGTGCGTAGGTATACTTATGTAAGAATAAATATTATGCAAATAAATATTAGTATGTACACAATAACTTATAAAATTAAAAATACACAACAATGAGTTTCTTTCCGTATTACATAAATATATTATTAACACATTATCTTTAATCCACTTTTTAGCACTTCGTCTAAACTTATTATTCATTCATTCATTTATTCATTATACCATATCCCTATGTGGAGCATATGGAATTCACAAACTGCCTCCAGACCAAGCGATCGGCCGCCAGCTCCTGCGCATCCTCCCAAGTCAAGTCCACGTCCCTCAGCTCTGACGCAAACTGCCGACGAGTTGTCAACAGTGACGACCGGGACGCCGAGAACTTATTATACATTATATCCTTAAACTCATTGTTTAGTCAGTTTAGTGCATTTAACAATTTTGGTGCAATATAGTAAGTTTGCCTCTGCCATAATTTAGTTTTGCAATGTGGTATTTTGGATAAATAAACTAGGATTTAAAAAACCAAGCCCATCTTATATTGAAATGTAATAATATATTATGGAGACAACTTTGAAGGGGTTTGTCTTATGCGTACTCTATACGGGTTAGAAAACTGCTCAGTTTGTTGTTCGGAAAACTTCACAGTTTCTAGTTCAGAAAACAGTGCAGTCTGCCAAAAGACACGCTAAATGTGTGTATATTTCTAAGCGCGCTTTTAAGTTATTATCGTATGTTTGCTCACAGGAAATTGTATAAATGTTAATATGTTAATTGCTTTACACGTTTTTAAAAGCATACAATATACCAATATCTACTTAAACGTTTACATAAAAAAACATTAACTGTCATGTCAGCCAAACGTCACGTCGCGCGTCGGCCATATAGTTTTCCATACAGTTTTCAGACTGCACAGGAAACTGTAAAGTTTACTGTCTCGTATAAAGCTAGCTTTAGATTTGTGGATAGTGGCACCACTTCCTGGGTGTTGATAGTGGCCAGTGGCCAGTGGCCGATATCGGCAGGTTGGCTAAACTGCTTCAGTGTCTGCTGATCACTGCAATAGAATTTGGCCTGTCAAAATTTCAAAATATTGATAAAAGCTTCGGCAGTGATTTTACTTTCAGTCTATTATCATTTTATTGTTTGAAAATGGGATATATTTGATAAGATACTGCCGGAGTCCGTCAGATAATACATATCTGTCTTCCACGCGGTGCAAGCGGATTACTCCTTACCGCCAATTTACACTGAACTTTAAAAGGTAAGTACATAATGATGAATTGTAATGTGTAATGTATTTTGAGGCGTAAATCTATTGGTGCTAATACATATATATATTGTTCAATTACAGTACAGGTCTTGTAAAGATGTGTTACGTTGCGACGGCACATATATATCTACTGTTCAACATCAGTCATTACACCGAACTGTGATGGATTCCTACATCACTTCAATTCTTCTGAGCCATGTTGATAAATACAGCTATTAAAATCTAAATAGAATGGGTCTGGCTCACAGACCTTGTTTTCTCAACATTCACAAATCTCATACACAGATGTTGATTATTCTATATTTCATTATCTTATAGCTACACCCAGACAAACTCGCTGGCTTCATTGCTTAAGGCCAAAATTATATTGGATATATGTCAGAATAACTTAATTTTATCAGTAATCCTATAACAATACTCTGTATATCCATATTCCCTGCCAGAATTTATCTTCTTATGTGCAATGTGCAGGCAAAACGAATTTGCACATTGGTGGTGGTAGAGGGGTTCTGACATACTGCTGGCCGCCAGCCACTCACTTTTCTTTTCCGATCGCCGAGTGAGTGCACCGCTTACACGATCCTTCTGCGAGAGACCCCCACAATGCAACCATCGCCATGTATTTGACTAACTTGGAATAAACCAACACTACAACCCGAATGGATGTTATTATTCACCATGCATTGGACGATGACATTTCCATTAAAAAAACATCAGTTTTAGTTGAGTTTCTAATTATAATATGTGCAAATTTTTCAAGGAAAAATCCTTATTCCGTGATTTGGGCATGCTCAAAATGTTGTTGGTTTTATTGTCTAATCGGCCTTACATCCGCCGCTTGTTGTTTCGTGACACTGAGGGATCCATCCCACCTCCACCCGCGACTGTTATAGAGTCCTTGGGGACTCTCTGTCAGTCACGCTATTTTATGTAGGACTTTTTGCCGTTTGCATAAGCAAATTGCCGGGCCATGTTTCCAATACCCCCCAGTGGTCAGCGGACCACAGGTTAAAAAACACAGCTCTGGTGAACAATCCGCTCGACAGAAAATGGATTATCATCCGATTTCCATTTCTTGGCTTATCGCGATCAAATTCCAGAATGCGTGATGTGTTTCAAAGACAAATAAAAGTCGGTAAGTTTACTTACCGTTTATATTTGTGAAAACACAAGTTATACTACACAAAGTTTAAAAACCTAATTAAACTTTGTTGATGAAAAAATTGTTGATGAATTTCGATATTTTGTTGTAAATTCATCATTAAATTGTCTTCGGCAATAATCGTTTTCTCTTATTGTGCACAAATCGCACCTTGAATACTAACTAGACTGCACTAACTCAAAAAAGTCAACTTTTGGGAAAACGCAAAACTGTTTCATTGAAATTGGATTTTGAAAAACTCAATATCTTTTTTTAAATTTTTTTTTTTATTACTTGTAATAGCATACATTCTATACAAATATAAAATGTACTCTAATATTACTCTAATATCTCAACATGGGAAAGAGATAGAAACATGGTTTTTAGATAGAAATGTGGCGGTGAATGTGAGCTATAGCGTGAAATTTATTCTCAGTTAATTTTTGACCGATTAGAATTCTGTATAGAATGTGTTAAAAGCTAAAATTTTCACATCCCTAAATAAATTTCAGACCCATGAAGAATTGAATTATTTTGTTCCAGAATATTAAAAATACGAATATTATTAACAAAATACTTCAGTTTCGCCCAAACATCAACAGGGGTACTATAATTAATTTGTTACCAAGTTTTATATATCTTTCCAGGTGTCCCTATGGAATGGTGCAGTGGCACTACATAACCTTGAACTTAGACCTGACATCATCCAGGAGGAGTTGCAGTTGCCATTCCATCTGTCTTCGGGACATATTCACGAACTAATCATCCAAGTCCCTTGGATGAAAATTATTTCCGAACCCATTCTGGTCACAATAAACACAATAGGTATAATGAATTAATTTTATTAACTTTCTTCAACAATACATGTGAACATATCATTGTTCACGTAATTTCTGTTAAGTAATATTTTCAGGCTCAGGAGATGAATAAATCAATGGATTTTTTAAAATGATGTTGCGCTTCAACACTTGATTGGTATTGAATATCTGTTGCCATTCAAAAAGTGTTACTCTTGTCACATAACAGAAATTACCTAGCGATGGTGTAAATTTTTTACACCAAATTTAATGTATTGATATAAATCTACTTAACTAGAAGTCAATCATGTTTCAAAGTGATTTTTTGTGCAACCATCTCAATAAAAATATTTCAGAATCATTAAGTTTATAACGCATTAAATTTTTACTTGTATTTTCTATGATTTTTATATTGCTGCGTTTGGATTTTATTTTCAGAATGTGTTTTAACTTTAAAAACCACTGCAGAAGGGAGAAGTATTAAACGCCCAAAAAAAGAGTAAGTTGTTCTGTTTTCTTTGGTTTATAATGTGAGTCTTTTGGTGGAATTTTCTTCCGGTAAGAAGCATTGTGGCCTACTTGGAAATATCAACCTTATCTACATCAAGGGGTGGAAATATCATTGTACCTTGATTTCCGTAATACCATGCAGTTAATGGCCATTTAGTGATAGGATATATCGTCTATGTAAGTTCAATAAGTTAAATACGATTAATTAATTCAAATTTTGATTTCCGTAATACCAGCCCTGCAATACCGCGTATAGGATATATCGCCTATGTAAGTTCAATAAATGAGCCAATAAGTTCAAAATACGCATTTTTGGTGATTTTCGTTGAACGAAACAAGCCGCATCGATTAATTAATTCAAATTTTTAAATTGACCAATAGACTGCTAGCACTCGGTTAATGTCAATACCGCGAATAAACCATCTTCACAAAAGAAGCAAGCAATACCGCGTATATCCCGATACAAATTTCATGTTTACCTCTTTTTTTTACGAAATCGGAGGGTTTTTTGTCTCCCCTGAACATTTTGACAAATGGTTCTTTCGCGGTATTGAACTTACACAGACAATATGATACATACTCTACAATGCTTCTTATTGTAAGGTTGTTTTTTTTAAATCCCTTAATATAAATGTAATATTGTAGTGGTAATAATAAAATGTTTTATGAGGTATTTTTCTTATAGAAATGCAGTGGAAGCACCTCCTGGTTATGCTCTTCTAAACAGAATTATTAACAACATCACAATAAAATGTAACAACCTCATACTAAAATATGTAGAAGAAGATATTGTGGTCTCCGTTAATATTAAACATGTTTCCATGGAGAGTACAAATGGTGACTGGGAACCCGCATTTTCTGGTTAGTATAAAAAAAAATTTTTTTACAAATATTTCTATGTGGTTTTTTACATAAAAATATTTCATACGTGATACCTTGATGTGGCGCTGAAGCATAAGACTTATATCTTGCTTTCGTGTATATAACAAAAAAATTCACTGCACTTGGTGTAACCATCTATGCAGTACCCTATGAACCATTAGGTCGCACCGTGAGGGTAAAACCGAAGTAAGTGAAAATACTTAAGTTTGGAGATATTATGGTAGTTTAAAGATTTCACATTTCTTCGAAAAATTGGGTTTTTAAAATAAAACAATGATCGGGTTCATCAGTTCAGCCCGTAGAGGTCCACTGCTGGACATAGGCCTCCCCCGCTGTCTCCACATCCACTGTCTTCCTGATGTCGTCCACCCATCTCATCGGTGGACGTCCTTGAGGCCTCTGGTTTCTCGGTCTCCACACCAGAACGCGTTTCGTCCATCGTCCAAAACAATGATATTCGGTTTATATGTATATTATACTATTTAAGCCACAAACAAAACGAAAAATGTAAAATTGAGTTAAATGCAAAAACTCTGGTTTTACCAAAAAAATGAACATGGATATTGTGAAATCAGATTATCTGTTTTTAATATTGTCACCGTGGTGGTGAAGAGAGCCAACCCGCATATGGGGCTTAGCTCTCTTCACTACCACAGTGATGATATGTAAAAGTGTGAATTAACACTTCTCTTTTACAATTTCAAGCTTGTGACAAATGCCTCTTAAATCTCAAAATGAGAAATTTACACTTACTTCCTTTTTACACTCACAGTGCGAGGTTAAGAGAAAGTAGTAGTAGGATTTATATCATCTCGTTGAATTGTTCAGTAATACACTTATTTGATTTTATCTTATTTTGCTGGATTTTAAAGCTGATTTTATACACATGTAAATTATAATTTCACTGTTTATACGAGAGAGCGAAACATTTAACTGCATTGGGTAAAACTCTAGATTGAAGGAATATTTGTTGAAGTAACTGTATTATTTTGTAGATATGACTTCAAGTGATTTACACGTCAGAAAACTGATCAAACTAAGTGATTTGACACTATGTCTGGATAAAAGAAATTCTTCGGGAAAAATTGATACATATCTTGAACCATTGTTGTATCGGTGTGAATTAATTATTCGGTGAGTAGGCATATTTTATCTTCTATTTTTAAAATTTTTTATGGTTTACTAATTGTCCACAAACTTTTCGCAACGGAAAAAAACAGAACAGTGTTGTGACACATGCCGCGAAACTTTATGTACACCATTATTTTTAAATTATGAAATTTAAAAAAAAAGTTGTATTTAAAGTAAAAATAAAAATTTAAACCTGTATTTCATATCTCAATTTAACCCGATGTATGCTTTTTTAAATGTTGGGTAAGATATTCTGTTTTACCATCCTTTTTTTTTAATGTAGAAATCAAAAGTGCTATCAGCTATCGCCATTAGTTTGTACAGTTGGTATTACTTGTTCGTATATATCATGACTCATGACTAAATTTTGTTAAATTTATTTTAAACGTTTTCAGTGTGGATAAGTGCTATCGCAGCTTGATTAATTCCAAACCAGTTTACATCCGGTGTTTTATAAGCAGTCCTAAGTGAGTTTATATTTTATGTTGGCTAGTAATAGTAATAATAATATATCAACATACACCAGCAGGTGAGATCCTGTGGTCAGATCCGCGGACCTACATTTGTATGAATTCTGGCCAGTTACCCTTACCCCATTACCATACAGAGTAGGCCCACTGATTTTCTGTTTATTTTAGGGTTTTGTACTCGTGATTGACGTCAATCGATGGCATCGATCGACAGTGGATCAATGGGTCTTGGGTTTGCGTGGCACCTGCCGCGTGCCGCGTTGTTTTCTCCTCATCGATTGGCCGTCGATCGATGAGCCTCGCGTCTCGCACGATACCGCCGTGGCACCTGCTGCGCACTGCCCCTCGCTTAGGTGTAATAAGAGCTGTCGATTGCCCTATCTCATTTTACTATTGATCGATGGCATCGATTTACGTCAGTCACCCATATTATGTAATATCACCCTACTAAATAAACAGTTCTTAAAAATAATAAAAAAGTTATTCTGTCTTCTATGTGTGAAGTTGGATTGAATAATTAAACGTTTAACATTATTACGAGTTGGTTATTTCCTTTCAGGTTAGAAATTAGTATATCATTCCAGCAAATAACTATGCTCATGCGTATAATTGCTTTATTTTGGGCTCTGAAGAAGAAACATATACAATTATCAAGTTCACACCCTGAAACACTTCCTGAGGCCTTTACCACTCCACTAGAAACTTTAACAGATGCAGGTAAATACTATGAAAATTTTTAGTTGCATGAAACCTATACCTCGAGAAGAAAAGTGGAGATAGGCTCGTTGGAAATGTGCTGGCATATAAAATAAAGTTAAATTGATAAAACTAAGAAACCAACTCTAAGATCCGCACTCGATTTAGCAGAAAAAGACTTTGTGAACCCTGGCGAAGTCTGAACACCAAGTTTGGTGATCGTGCTTTTGCAGTGGCCAGCCCCAATGCCTGGAATCAAGTGCCTTTACACCTACACACCATTCAAACCCCCTGTCAATTTCGATCTCAATTAAAAACGCATCGCTTTAAAATCTCACATATAAAAATTCCCAGAATCCATAATTGCCATACTCTACTCTAATTACAGGTAGCATAGTTTGATGCTAGAAGTTTAGGTTTAATTGTCAAGCGCCCTTGAGGTGATTTTTCACAAAAAATGCGCTATATAAGTTAGCCGATTGCATAAATAACACTAGTCTGCAAAAAATATATATTTCTCCTACTATTTAGAAGGGTTGGTTGGAAGATATTGCTTAAAAGCAATAAGCCCGCCCTTGTACTCTTGCTATGCAATTGTGCATGATGTTTTAAATAAATAAATTTATGCATGATTTTATAGATTTGGTGTTTCAGAATATCACAGGTAAAGCAGAAAAAATAATGCACATATAATTCTATTTGCGGAAATTGGGTTTTTTTACAAACAGAATGTATCGATGAATTTTTTTTTTTTTTTTTGCATTCTCAGAAAATTTCAAGCAATTTTAGAAATAATTAAAAAAAAAACATTAAAAAAATATCTAGACGTGATGCAAAAAAACAAAAGTAGATGTATAATTTAAACTCCTCATAATTATTTTTATCCAAATATGGTTTTCATTGCAGACCAGTGTAATTATGATTTTACAAATGTTAAAATTCTAGATCCAAATCAATATGGGAATTCGTGGACTGGGTGGGCTTTGTCTTTGATGCAGCCTATTTATTCCATGGAAGATGAAAACAACCTTAACCAAAAAATAGAAACCATTCTGCTAGTCGGAATGCACTTAGGACATGTTTCTATAACTTTTAAAGTAAGTCATAAAAAATCATAGCTCAAATCAAATCATAGGATTCAAATCAATGAAGTGTCTTATGTTTTAAATTTTAACTTCACAATTGATGCATTTTTCAGATACCTGAGAATACTGGAGAAAGCGGTGTAGTTATGGGGAAAAAGATTCGTCACCGAATTCTGCTTAGCCTTCAACTGACTTCACTATTGAGTGAAGCGTCCATACGTCCTCAACGATTCTGTATGCGTACAGGCCTCCGTAAACTTGTTCTTTGTCCAGCCAACCCCTGCATTTGTAACCAATCAGAAGTAATAATAAAACTACTTAAAAAAAGTAATGTCAAGTTGTGCCTAGTAGTTTATATCACAAATTTATTTTCCCACAGGACTCTTGCGGAAAAACAAAGTATATTGAATCTTTGACGGAAGTTGACGATGCTGAAGACCCCTCCTGGCCTGTTGAATATGATGATGCTTCTATTCTAGAAACAATGTCTGATACTGATATGTGTACAATCTGTCCTGCTATATCATTTTCCTATGTTTATCATCTAACCTTACCTGAAGAACATGAATCGTTCAGTGAAATAAACGTTAATCTTGAATATAGGTAATGTTTTGGCCGTTCACTGTCAACCTTTATTTTCAAACCGGTATCTCGTATTCCGAGTAGCATTGATTTTCATTTACTTTCTAGCAATTTCGAAGAGACTGCTTCTATCAACTTTGTTGTGGGGCCTACTGAGTTTTTAGTTTGTTCCGGATTAGTGCACAGAATTTCGATGATCACAGCAGCTACTAAAAAATACGACTATGCTCCGTATTATGTGCCAAAACCATGTAAGTATTTGTAAAAATATTCCTTTTGTGGGATGTGGACCCGACTTGAGAAAATGCATGGGAACTGGTAGCCTTTCATAATATGTACATAACTTTATTTGGAATTAGCAATCGTTATGAAAATCAAATTATTGAAATTTTTAATTCATAATATGTATCTTTCAGTATTGAAAAAAAATGAGCTGCACGCTCCAACTACCGATGATTATGAGGCGTTGCTAAATTTTATTCCTAAAACCGATATGAGGATTTACATGAAAAACCCAAAAGTAACACTTACTGTATGGGACCATCGACCAATTGGGGAAATAATTGGCTCAGGAGCTCCGATAAGAGTAAATATTTAAAAATAATTACCTTCCTACAAAATAAAAGACAATTGCTTTTAGGAATTTACAATTCATGTTTACGCTTCTCTGTTTGAAAATCTTTTTAGAAAACCTCAAATGTTTCTACTGGACATACGATCAAAAGTCATCAATTGAAAGATTTGCCATTTGTTGTATTGGAAGCAAAAGATTTGGAAATCAGTCTCGTACAACCGATGTATCCCAATAGGTAACAAAATGTTTAAACAATTAAAACCCTGCGTTGTTATTGACATCTTGGACCATAGTAAAAATATTACTTATTGGCTTGCCAATTTAACCGTATGATTGCGATCTGTGTTTAAATTTATGTTGTGACACTTGCGAATTTTATTTTACTGCATTTGTTAATTTATGTACCTTCTCTCCTTGTGATACCTATATATTATTGCAGACTGACATACGTTGTTAGCCAACTTCCAGACCCGCCTGATGTTATGTTTGAGGCCTGCCATAATATTTACAATGCTGGAGTTAGCGGCCTTCAATGTGCTCTTTACAAAAAAGACGATGACGTGGTATGTAAAAATATTAATTTTATTTTTACTCCTGCCTTTAAGTAGTATCATCGTGTAACCATAATATCTGTTAATTAGAAATACCCTTCCCGCTCAAAGTGTTGTATTATATTTTTATTTCTATTTTAGACAGAACACAGCTCATCTAGTTTAAAGAAAAACTCTAAAGCAAAAGAATTTTACTCCCCTTTCATCACAGAATGCAGCTTTCACGTGTCTGTAAAAAATCTTATTTTGCCGGAGTATTGGGAATCCAACACATCAGTAGTATTGAATGACTACTCCTTGATTATAAGTACGAAACACAGCAATTAGAAAAAACATTCACACATATTAAAATTATTGGATGTTTGTATATTTTTGTATTTATTTTTAGTTTCCATATCCATGTGTGCGACGATGCCAAAAATTTTGACTGTATATCATATTGTTTCAAACTCATATCCCCAAAGTAAAGTATCTGTTGATACTAGTTCACCATTAATTAATACATCTTTAGTGATGGATGCCATGCAAGATAAGGGTGAATATTTATTTAATTTATTTTTGGAATTGCATAATTTAAACATAATAGTTTAAACCGTCTTATTTATTTCAGAAATGGTCCATCTGGAATTGAATGTGGAGGGTTTATCGCTAAGGAGTGTTTACCTGTCGAAAACATTTTCTTATGGCTTTTCAATCCAAAGTATTAAAGCATTTGCAATTAAGCCATTACAAGGTAGATTATTTACTTTGTGCATTACTGAATATACTTAAAAACTCTAGTATGACGATGTGGACGGAGTTAAAAATAACGGTAACCCGTTAATATTTTGGTTAAATATCTTTGTACTACTATGGCAGACATGATATAAAGAGATTTTGAGCCACCGTTTTGTTATTTTGTATTATAAACCATTTATTTCTGTTTTAGTTTCATCTCAAACTGTTTGGGTAATGTGTGCCCCAAATGAACAAACCAAGTGAGTATTTTATTATTTAATACACAAATTAATTCAATCCCTGATCCATATTTTATTACTTACTATACACACTGCTAAAAATCAAATAACTTTTATTTTGTATTTTTGTATTTTTCTCTTTTATTTTAGTTGTAAATTTTTGGAGGGAATAATACAAATGTCATCTGATGACGATTTGGTTTCATTTATTAGTGTAAAATTTTTCGACACGTCGTTTGTGATGGATCATCTGATAGCCGAGTGGTTGACATACAAATTTACTGACAAAAGAGACAGTAAGAAATCTTCTTCTGAACCAGGTAAGCTATTAACAGGTTCACCACCAGTTCTACCAATTGGTGGGTGGAGTGTGTGTTTAGTAAGCTGGCAACTCCCACTAATGATTTGATTTATATTTAGATCTGAGTTCAAAATCTTTTAAAATACCTAATTAATAATAATTATTACAACAAATCAAGAGAAAGATAGGAAAAATCACAATTGCTATGTGCATTCATCAAATCACTTTAAAAATAAATAACCGTTCGCTCCAGGATTTGAACCTGGGTCTTTCTGATCACCGGTCAGCTTCTCTATCCTCTGAGCTAAACGATCGGATACGTATCTCGAGATTTTAACGAAATGCCTATCGCAATTATGACTACTAACGCCTCTCAGTCAACTAAGATAAACCAACCAACTTTTTGTTATTATAGTGATTCCTCCAAGGCTTAAAAGCTAAAAACATAATGAATGCTGCAAACATTGAAGCAAAGTTTTTTTTTCAGAGGTCAGCTTCATTTCGCAACCAAGCTTAGATAGAATACATAAAAGATCCATCGATGATATTATGGTAATTTCTTTTCAATAAATATTATTTCATATTATATTTTAAATAATTGCATTCCATTTCATTTGCTTTTAATTTTTAATTTAATTTAATTGGTTTTATTTTACAGAATCGCCCCAGCACCAGTAAAGTTTCTAACAAACACTCGGGAGCTCATTCACATTCTGATAGAGAGAAAGATTTTGTTCATGGAGCTAGTGCTTCTTCCCCTCGTGATGTATTTAAAAATCCAGAAAAATCACAAGTAAATATTATAAAACAATTTTAAAAAATCAATTATTCTTACTATTAGAAAAATGTGCTTGAAAAATCATCCATCATAACAAAGATATGTTTATATTTTAATGAACTTAATTTAAATCACTTGTACCTAATGTTTTATTGGTTATTGAAATATGCAAAGCTTAGGTTGAAATTTTCCGACTCCTTCACATTACTTTGTATCACTCTGCCTCTGACTCCAAATTTAACATATAATTGTGTTGTGTGTAATTCACTACTTTATATTGCTAAAATAAATCAAATCAAAATGTTATATTTACTAATTTGTTTTCCAGGAATCTCCTTCAAAATTAGACGAATCCGTACCCCAAATGAGTCAATACTGGTTTCAAAAGTTGAATCAGTATAAACGGATTGCAATTTATTAAGTGCAGAATTCATTACCATCTTCCTTCCAACTAAATCCATTTCTGCTATCGACTGCCAAAGTGTACAGGAGGCAATACACGGAGGAGTCAATCAAGAAAAATCAGGATTAGAAGACATCCTCGTGGTTATGTATGCTACTAAAAATAATTATTTTATTTTTAAAAACCTATAATAATGATACATTTGAATGGTAAGGTTTTTATGTTAGAATTTTTGATGAATAAAACAAGGCTTAGGTATAAGAAAATATTTAAGTTAAAAATAAAAATGATTTGTTCAGTCTCACAATTTTTTAACAATTTTATCCGTTTTTATTTTTAGGGTACCTAAAGCGACGGTCAAAAGTGCTCCTCTGAAATGTTCCCTGTTAGACTTTTCTGGACCTCCATACATAGTTCCAAAGAATGTTTGGAATAAAGGTAAAATCTTCAATAACAGACAATTTATTGTCTTGACTCTTTGGTATAATCAGAATAGTGCAATACTAAAATTTAGTGAAACACAATTTCACAGTGTTGTAAAAACAATGTTGATAAAAAATATTTTTTCACTTTCCTTGTACGTAATCACTACAAGTTTTTTTTTCACTTTTCTGTTTATAATTGAAAACATGGGCGCAATAAGAGCTTGTGAGTTGTTTTTGAGTAAAATGGTTTAAGTGGTTCCACATTCATCCTCTTTCATGATAATTTTTAACTACAATTTCAAAAACTACCAGATCCTATAGCAATAGTTCCGTGACTTATTTGTATGCTCTTTTAAAGAAGCCATTAATGGAACCATCTTGGCCTCATTATGATGTCGAATAATAAACAACAGAATCAGAAAGCAACGAAGGCGAGACTTTTGAAATTTTTAGTTTACTTATATTTGAGTATTTTGTGTATTATAATTTTTTTAGCCTTATATGCAATAAAACTGTAATAATCTATTGCATTTAATTTAAATATCAGAAATAAAATTTTACTAAAATTCCTTTTTATGGTCAATACTTTATACACTCTTACGCGCTCTTATGCGTCTTCAATTATGATGTTCTTTATCGTGTATTTTACTTCTATTATATCTTACAAAAAAAATTTCAGACTCAGAATCTTATCCTTGGCACGCTCGTTTGGAGGGTATGAGTTGTCACACCTTTTTACAAAAATCTGATGGCGATGTACTTAAAAATGACGTGCTCAATCCTTTGACTACTGAAGTAATAGTCAGCTTGACAATGAAGAAAATAGAACCATCAGAAAACTTGCCTGCTAGTAAGAAAAAGGAAACATCTGCTTCAAAAAAGGATTGTTGCATCCCAACTGTGAGTTATTTCAATAATTATTTATTCATTGCCATAAATTAGTTTACCTCTTACTTCTCCAAACTTTGAGAGTGAAAAAATATTACGTTATTCCAAAAAGTACATAAGTGGGTACATCAAGACCCTTTAAATCTAGATTTTGTCAGTGGAATTACTAGAGTGGGTGTTACCTACGCATATTCAAAGGCAAATCATGTCAATTTTCATTTTTAATAATTGCACTCTATTGAGTAAAAACCGAGATAACCAAGCGACATAAAATAAGGAAAATGATAATATTATTTTGTAGCTTGGTATCATTTTCCCTTGTCGCTTGGTAATTTTTTCCTTACCACCGTCGATGTACTGTATATAATTTTAGGATGTGGTCCCAACCAAGTCAACATACTACCTGTATTGGTTTAATTTTGTTTTTAACGTAGTGAGACGATTAATTTTTTTTATTTTATTGTTTAAGGAAAAAAAAGAAGAATCTGTTAAAGATACTAAAATGTCATCGCTGGAGACAAAGTATGTAACTTCAAATATGTTCATAAATTGGTTTAATTATAAGGAAGATTTGTTGCTTTATATTTTGTTATCTTCGTCCATATGAACATATTAGGTGTTTAAATTAATTCATAGAGTTTTCTAATAGATGGCGTGACTATTATTCCCTGCAAACCTTTATTATTATTGTATTATTTACTCTTGTAATGTGTTGTATTATAACCAAATGACATACTATACTAAAATGACGCTGTAGGTTTACTCATATTTAGTCATAATAGTCATTCCGTCTAAAGGAAAATGCTATTAATTGATTCGAACACCCAATACTATTTCTATCTTTTAGATTAAACGTCTCCAAGGACTTAAATAAGGTTTGTGAATTTCTTATTTTGAATAAATTTACTAATTATGGTACTAAAAATAATAAATATTAACCATATTTTTTTTAGCCAAAATCAACAACAGAAAAGGGGAATTTTCATCTAAGTGTGTTTGTCCATATTGACACCGGATTCGTTGAAATCAGTTTGAATAAAAAACAGGTGTGATTTTTAATTTTATTAATAACCTAAGTAAACATGATGTGAAAAATTTAAATACCGACATTATGCATGAGAAGATATTCATAGAAATGTATAAAAACATGAATTAAAATGAATCTGTTGATTATTATTGATGTCTCAACAGAGGAGTCCTGAAAATGCTTAGATAATCTATAAATTATCTAGGCATTTACAGGGCTTATGACCTGTCATTGGCTGGGTTAAGTGGCCACTTGATGTACAACAACATTCCCCATTCCGCCCATCATCTGATAAAATCATATACATAAAAATTTTGAATCCTTATTATAAATTGAAATCGCTTTCGTCATTCTGATATCGCATAGCTATAGACCTGTGTTGAGAAAATTGCTAAGCATTCTTTAACCCTGCTCTCAACTTTTTGAAGTGAGAGCACTTTTATGTCTTCAATAAATTAGAGGTATGTGAGTCGAAAATTAGTCATCACCAACAGAGTGTGGCATTATTATAAGTTTTAAAAAATCATTGCCACGATTTTTGTTAGATTTTTTATTAAATTTTTTGAAGACATCTATTCAGTCTTATGATATTTGCAAGTATTTCATTTTGTGAATACCATTGAATGAAACCTTGTGCTTGAAAACAGGAATCGAGTTGCGGCGAAGTTGGGATTCGAACCGGGGATTTCTAGGACTCAGAGACTGCGACGCTAGGCCACCACCCGTTCGATAGTCGTTAAAATCTTATTATTTTTTAATCCTAATATATTCTTCTGTCTTCCAGATAAGGACAATAACGGTTTTGCTTCACGGATTGAAAGAGCTTGTGAGTGTAATTAAGGGTAATTTGAAAAAGGAAACTTCTTTAGAGGACTCGGTATCTAAAGATTTTTACGAGCAACTCCTATTAGATCTCTGTACAAAAAGTTATACTACAGACAACACATTATCACTTTCAAAGTAAGTATGAATCAACGATTCAAATGTATACCCCAAATTTGTAAATTTTAATAAACGTGTTTCTATAGCCACTCGAGCGATAAAGTTCACAAAAGTGGCCTTTGACAAAAGTGCCTGATTGTATGCAGGTCCGCATTTGTGATTTTTTCTGTCGCAGATAAAAGTTTTTTGTTTTTAACTACTTTTTATTAATACGTCTCCCGACCGGTTTCTAGACAACGCATGTCTCTTTTTTCAGGGTACAATAGAAATACAAATAAAGGTGTATCAGAACGTTTTTCGTTTTTGATACTTAAAAAATAAACACCAAAATTGGTTCAAACTCGCTTTATTTACTGTTGAATTAAAGAGCTGTTTTTGTATTTTTATTTATGAAAAACAACTGATTTTAAATGTGCACCATCCACTTCTTCACAATCATTTAGCCTGGCACTATAATTTTGAATCACTCGCTGGAGCATTGCTCTTGGAATAACGTTGATTTCTTTTGTGATTCTTTGCTTTAACTTTTAATTTAAGTTGGTAGCGGGTTGAATACTTTACTTTTAAGTAACCCTATAGAAAAAAATCAGCAGGCGTTAAATCTGGACTCCTTGGTGGCCAGTTGATGTCTCCTCGGCGACTTATTACTGTCTAAATCAAGGCTATCCAGTCATTTCTCAGTGTCATATTGCTGATTTGGCGGTTGTAACCAATCTGGTTTTGTATTTGTAGAGCATCAAAGTACAAAAACGAAAAACATTCTGATAACCCTTTACAAATGAAAATTAAAATACAAATACAATTGAAATTTCAATTGTACGCTACAAAGAGAGTGCTTCTAACATAAATTTTGTTTTAATGTGTTAAAACTTCTGACGTATTGTCTTCAGGTCTATTGAGATATAGATAACAGAACAAATACTTTTTAAAAATGTATTTTTAAACGAGTTTTTCTTTTACAGAGATATAACTAGTTGTCAAGATAGTGGAATTACAGACAAAAGTGAAAGAAAACGAGGTAATTATTTATTGACATCTTTATTTATTTACAAATAAAGTCTTAGCATAATGTACTTTTGTGGTTTTATAAGTTCATTTAAAATTCTTGTCTTTAAATATTCTTAGTAATATTATCATGAAATTGTTTAAAATAAATTGCATCCCTTCTAGAACGGTTCAGTTATTTTGCCTTTACTCTGTCCATATAATGTGATGAAAATTATGATGAACTAATAAATTAATTGGTTGTATTATGCATGTTATTGTAAAAAATGTTTAAGTATACCTTTGTTGAATTACCATAATAAATAAATAAATAATTTGGTATTTTAGATTCTGAGTATGCGGATCTTATATGGTCCATTTGGATTCAATGGACCATTTCAAAAATCACTGCTAAATTGTTTCGCCCATAAACCAAGCGAAGAAATAGATGCAATAAAGTTGGATGATCACACTACATCTTGCAATTTGAAATTAGTCTTTGATGCTGAAGATATCATATCTAGTTTTGATATGCAGAATGATTTTACAAAGCTGAAGTCCAAGATCACCAGTGCCAATATTCAAAACTTTACCAGGTGATTTCAAACAGATTCCTAATTAGATATTATTGATATCCCAACAGAGACAGAGAAACTAATAATAATAATTATAATGGTATAATCCAGTAATTTGTCTACAAGTATTTGTACACGTTCAAAATGTTGCTAAAAAGATTCATAATTATTTACTACGATAATATCCCAACTGAGATTTATTTTACGTCTGAAAATACTCATCTTAGGTTGGGAGGAGCAGCTGCAAAAATTCTTAAGGTAGTTGTAGCTAAAACCCTACAAAACAATAGCGTCTTATATTTGTTTGTTGTTATGTTGGTCGTTAGGATGAAATCATCTTTGCCATGGGAGGTTGGTTGCTACAATGGGGTTGTAATGCGAGGAACAGAACAAGACTCCAAAGAAAAACCACTTTTTTCATTGACAATGACTGTTGCGAAGTAAGTATAGAAAACGTTGTAAATAATAAAAAAATATTAGTTTCTTTAACAGAAATTTATGTAGTATATAAAAAATAACACATTAAAAAGGAATTTATGCTGATTAACAACTATACTTTAAGGCTAAAAAATGGTTTGTGTTGTAGGTCTTCCAGTGTGTACAGCCGGTGGGAAGATGGAAATAAAAAGCTATTTAAATCGCAACTTGTAAGTTAAGTAATTTTATATGAATTCTTTGTCAAGTTTTACCTAAAATTGTTATACATTGTATATCTCCTATTTCAGAGTCCAACAAATGAGTACATATCAGAATATGAAGTGTGTCTTCAAGGGTTAGATATTATACTTAGTGCCAAATGTCTAGAGCCATTTATTGCAGCTTTCTCCCCGGCAATGACACCAATTACCTGTAAATCTAAGGTATCTTCTAAGTCAAAAAGTGAGGCATCTCAGTCCATTAAAAAGTAAGTCTTATATTTTTTGTACTTAATCTTATTTGAATTTTTTTTCCAAGAGTTAATATAAGTAACAATAAAAGTTTTGTTGATTGGCTAAAGCATGGCACCGTTGCCTTTTTCACTAATGAAAATATACATTTCCTTTGCCTTCACATTCACATTTAGACTTATCCTAATTAGAATTAAATTAATGCTTTTATCCTAATATGTTTGAATTTATTTTAGCCCTGATTTCTGGAAAAGCAATAAGATTCCACTATGTTATTTTGAAGGTCACCAAATAAGGCTATTGATTCCTGCTGATAGAAAAAAAAAGAGTTTTGGTAATGCACATGACACTGTTTTTATCCAGGTAAATGAATCTGTTAGTTTTTTTATTATTTTATTTATCAAAACAATGAACAAACGGGTGGTGGCCCAGTGGTAGCGTCGCAGTCTTTGAGTCCAGAGATCCCTGGTTTGAATCCCCACTCTGCCATGACTTGATTTCTACTTGTAAATTGAAATGTGTGAAAAAGTTGAAATATTGCTTAGATTTCTTTTTAATTTAAAATAAGGAAATGGATTTAATTTTAAAAAGTGCCAAGTATTAATATATTAAAAATTTATTTGCTTTCAGATTGAGAAAACTCGTCTAGCGCCGTCACCAGAGAATCCGATATTAAGGTTTAGTGCCAACATTTTTGTAATTGACTTTAACCCATTCGTGATGAGAGTTCCATATGGAACACGAAAGCGCATTGGCATTCAATTTGTCATATTTTTTCCTATTGCGACAATAATCGTGTAAATTTTTTAAATTTTTTTATTTTTTTTTTTAAATTTTATTCAAAAGAAAATTTTTGTTTACATGGATATACATTTAAACACATATATGTACAATAAAAAAAATATATATATAAACAAAAATCCCACCAAGGCAAAGCCTGTTTGTGGGTATACTGTGAAAGTCATACAGTGTGCACGTAATAAAATAATAATAAAAGATTACTTTTAATTTCAATGCATGTATGTACATGATAAAATTTAATTGCCGTGAATTCGTTCATGTGTGAGGACTTGAGCAGAGTTGCAATATCAGTGTTGAAAAAAAAGGTAATTTTTTAACGAAATTTAAAATCAGAGTAGATTCGTAAACTATAAAACTAATAGTAATATATTATTTTACTAATAGTAATACATTTTGGAAAAAAAAGTTTTTTTGTTATGTCAATAACAACTATTCCATAAGATTTCACCATGAAATTTGAATAAAAAATGATTCGTCACGAGTGGATTAAAAAAGGAACTCATTATTAATAGGATTATTTCTCATTTAGGCATTGACATTGAATTTGTTTATTAATTCTTTAAGGCGACCTCAGAAAGCTGAAATGTATGAAGCAGCAGCCAGTGAAGGGTGGTTGTATCTACCGGGAAGTCCTTTAGAAGACAGGCAAGGTCAAATGACTGTCAAAAATATATCAGTTCATACAGCGCAGTGGTTGAAACTGAGAAATTTATTCCCCCGGGTAATAAAATACTAAATAAAGCTTTGATTTCTAGATTTTTGTAGAATCTCTAAAATTTGTATTTGATGTCTATTATTCTCTTATTTATGGATAATTTCTGAAGATATTAAATACCCCTCAAAGGAAAGGGATCTTCAACCCGATCACTGTTGATCAAATCAGCTGTAACATTTTATCGCAACTTAATTTCACTTTAGGGTTATTTGCACTGTAGACAGATGTGGTAATGTGAAGTTGGGAATTTGTTTTAAACCAATCTCCTTTTAGACTTTATAATTTCCACAGCTAAAGTGATTGGATTAAAACTTCTTAATTTGGATTATTAAGCTTTAAGTCCATAATACCTACAGAAAAATCACATGCGCTTTGACAACAACTATGCTAGAGATTTTCAGTATGTAGTCATATACACATAAACTATTAATTTGTATAGAATCTTTCATATTATTTATAATTTACTAAAATAAGGACTCATTGTTTTTATACTTATTTATGTTATTTTATCACTAGATCAACGCTGAACAAGTAAGTGAGAACCCAGCGGTACAATGGAACAATTTGCAGAATGATTCTTCATCCCAGAATGATCAATTCTCTGCCATTATACAAAAGTAAGGTTTTTTTAAAAACTGTGTCAGGTGTAAATGGTGAAAATTTATATGTAAATTAATCAAAATAGTATCTTATAAATATTTCTCGAGATGTTAACAAATTATGTGAATTTATTAAATTATTTTATTGTTATTGATAACCGAGGCTAAAATAGTGGCCCCATCCTTAATAAAATAACAGCAGTATAAACGCATTTTGATTGGGTTTCGCTAATCTAATATTTTGGTAGATTTTAGAATAATTTCAAGTGTTGCCATAAAATACTTGCACAATCAAGTAGATCTACCTGTCCAGGGTAAAGGGTATTATTACCCTTCCCGCCAATAAGCTGGCTCGGGTGCGCCAGTAGAAATACATTTCCCGAAAATAATATTTTAACTTTTTAGTAATTTGGCATGTCTTTCAGGTTTGATTTATCATTCACATTTGCACTATCTATTTACTGCGCATCCATATTCATATGCGGACCAACACTGGAAGTAAACTTGATGACAGATTTTGACATCCTTCTGTCGACAACACAAGTCAAACTTCTGATGTCCATATGTAAAGAATTTGCCGGATTATCAAGAAACGAAGTGAAACGTGAACAAACAAGGTTACAAACGTCTTGGTATTAAAATATAAAATTAGGCATGCGTTACTGTAATTTTGATTATCAGAAATACATATTTAATACTATCAAATGCAAAATTAAGCTCAATCCAATGATATAAAGTTTATATTATAAATCTGACTAATATAATCGATGTCTTTAAGTTAATATATGTGTGTCATATTTTAGCAAGTCACAAACATTTAGTTTGGAAAAGTACAATGAGCTTGTAAAAACAAAGTGTCTTTGTTCCGAATACATCTATCAACGAAAAGGTAATGATAAAAAATTATTGTATGTTTTCAAACCTTTGAATTTTAAGTTTTGTATTTTGCTTATTAATGTGTATACAAAGTACAAAAGTAACATAATTTTTCAGTAGTGGAGAATTTGTTGGATCGCGCCATAGGTGTCCAAGGTTATGCATTGGATAGTGAATCTGAAAAAGCATGTGAACCGATTGATACGGTCAGAAAATCACCACTTAGTGAGGATGCCAATGAAAGGTTTGTTATTTGATACAATGTTACTATAAAACAAATTGAACATGGTTAGTATCCTGATGAATAAACAAGATATCAAGATAAAATATATTTTACTTTTGTACAACAAATATTTCCAGTTTGCGTATAAAAAAAATGTATAAATAAAATTTATTATTTTTAGCTACGAAGCTGTGATTACATCAGGCTGTAACCGATTAATTCTTTATGATGATTCACAAGATCAACCAAAAACCGCGAATAAGGTACAATAATTAAATTTATTAGTAAAATTTTTTATCACTTATATACTTTTTTTTTAGTGAAAAAGAAACATTTGAGTTCTTATGGTATTCTCAAATATTTCAATTTTTGTGGCTGCTTTCAAATAGTCCGAAATAACTGTGCCAGAAAGCAGGAATCAAGTTATGCAGGAGTGGGATTCGAACCTATAGATTCTAATCCGGAGTCCTCGTATCCACCACTAGATTCCTAATTCTGTACTATTGCAATACTCCATATCTCTAAAGAGCATTGATTAGGTCCGATGATGTAAAAGAGCTCACTTCCTGCCTAAGAGCCTGTTTCTTTAAGGACCTAGGTTCGAGGGAGGTAATATAGCAAAGCTTTCTTGTTCATCTTAAAAGCTCTCTAAAGATCTAGGCGCAGAGAGTAAGGACTTAGAAGACCCGTCAATGCATATAAAAACCAGTCATGTACATAAAAATTATAAGAATTATGTTGATTCATTTAAGCAGGATAATTTATACATTAAATACACATGATACATAATTTATACATTAAATTTGACAATGTTTGTTTTTAGGGTAAAAAGTCTTCCAAAAAACGTTCTCGGCAGAGGATTATAAAACCATTGTTATTTATAATGTTGAATCAAACTACGGCTTCAGTATCAAAAAATAATAGCATCCAACAGCACCAGGTACCATTTTCATATATTTGTTGTACTTTTTATCTTTTCGGCTGGCTACATATACTGGCCATATACTACGTATGCCTCCGGAGAGCCTTAACCATGCTTGCCTATTTTACAAGGCGTCAGGTTCTCGGTGTCCTGGTCGTCCGCTGTTGACAATTTGTCGGCAGTTTGCGTCAGAGCTGCGGGAAGTGGACTTGACTTGGGAGGAGGCACGGGAGCTGGCGGCCGATCGCTTGGCCTAGAGGCAGTTTGTGGGATTCCATATGCTCCACATAGGGAGCGGATATGGTATGGTGATGAGGATTTTATCTAGGTATGTTACCTATTGTTCGAATAAGGGAGTTCTGGAGAGATTTTAATAAAATATTATAATCGTCAACAAAAGTTCTTCGGAGATTGCAAAGCTTACGTGTGAAGTTTGTTCGAATGATGCCGGCACTCTCCTTTTCCTCTGTTGAGATGTCTCTCTGCCTAGTACTGTGCATGCATTAGTATACGCATTTCTATTGGTTAGTGTAGAGCGCCACTGTTGCTCCTAGAGGCAGGTATTTTAACTTATTGGGATGGCTCCAATATTAAAATATTTACACAATAAAAACTATTTTGAAATAATATTTTTCTGTTGCAGGTTTCAATATATTCTGCTTCTGTAAATCTCTGTGCCACTACTCTGGAAAAAATACCTATTAGTGAAGACTTTGATATAGAGCTCTTAGAAGTAAAATCTGGAAAGAGACATCCATTTACTGATGTTCCACCATCGCTTTTCACTATGAAATATACTAAATGTATGTAACATTATTTTTATGTTTCATTATGACAATAGATTCGTACAAATATTATCTAACATTAAAAAAATCCTTGCCAAACCATTTAACTATTTGTGATTTGTTAAACAAGCTCTTATTTACAGCGGACTCACACGAAAGTCAGTCTTTAAATTTTAAATTACGCAAAAAACATATACACAACCGGTGCTAATCTGAGACGTTGTTAGAGAGTTTGTTAAGGACCTAATAAATATATAAATTGCTAGTTGAATCTTATGCAAAAGAGACAGTTATTTACATAAAAACCTTATCCACCATCACAGCTCTTCAATAATAAAAAATATATAAAAAACACAGTTTTAAAACACTTTAGAGTATATGTATGTACATAAATAGTATCGTTTTTTATTTTTAATATAATTTAATTTAGTATTTTACTACACATCCCCTAATGACTGAGTTGCATTGATTTATTTGATTGATGCATTTGATTATCACAACTTTGTATAACCACCTTTCGATTTGGCCACACATCAAATGCACTGTGAATATTTATTTAGATTCAATGTGCATCGGTTTTATGCTACTATTTTTTTTCAGCAAACAGTTCTACCTTGGTTTCTATCAGAATGGACTGCCCAGTAAAATATTCAGTATCTGAATCTCGTGTAGAAATATTAAAAAGTACATACAATGTGGTAGGTATACATTACTATCAAATTGAATGTACAGCTCTGGCCAAATATACGAGGCCCCCCCTAAAATATTTTTATATTTATTTTTTACTTTCGCACTTTCAAGCTGTTTCAATATACTACAGAGAAACGCTTTACATATATAACTAATTGGCAAAGCAAGTAAGTTGAGTAATTTCGAATAAACCACGCCCCTAAGTGGAGAATTGGGGGAAGCAGGTATCAAATTTTATAAAACATATAATTTAAATGACATAAGATAAAGATTCCAGAAATGCTGTACTTGCAGTCATATACATAACTACTTTTTAGAGGGTGCCTAGTACAATTGACCAAGGCTGTATTTACCAATTCTGAATATTGGTAATGATTAAGATTGAAATAGATATTTTTTAATTTTTAGTTTTCACCTGACAAAAGCTCTTCCAACAATGAGGAATTAGATGATCCTGATAAAGCATGTCACCATAAAAAAACATCTGGATTTGCAATTGACAAATTGTTTGGTAAAATATTTTCCTAATTAATTCACACCAAAAAGCGGCTATTTTTTTTTCTTAACTATGATTTATTATACTTTTTTATATCAGCATTATGTTTGGTACGATAAAAACCTGTAAAAGTATCAAATAAATAAATTATACACTATAAATTATTCAAATTTGAAAATCAACTTTATGTAATTCTTTTTTTTTTCAGGATCTATAAATACGATTGAACTGAATCTTAGTCAGACTGTTCTGGCAGTAAGAACATCAGAGGATTCGCTACGAGAGTGTCTCTTTACAATATCTAGCTTCTCTTGCAAATTAGATGTTGATAACAGGCTTGATAAATTTTCGAGTATTGGCTTGATAGATTCTATAATGGTATGCCTAAGAGGAGAAACAGATAAACACAAGCTTCTTTTAAGTCCATGGACCATTGGGTGTGTGAAACATTTAAAGTGATTGTTAATGTAATGTCTAATCTCGTTAAACCACACATGCCCAAAAATATGATATTGTTGATACTTTCATTACAGATATGAGCTCAAAGCTTTTGACAGAATCAATGAAAGTTCAAGTAATTTTCCATCTGTACAGTGTTCGTTTGAAGCCGATACACTCATCACACAATTTAGTTTACAACAACTGAAGAATCTAGAATCTATAACTTCGTTCTGGCAAAAAAAAATGAAACAGGTAGTTCATTGACTTCTTGAATATCACAAAAACATTATTACAATATGTTTTTCACACATAAATGTTCAATTTTGCACATATTTAATGTTTTAGAGTGATAAAACTGAAGAAGTTTGCGATGAGCATTATCCAACAGTAGAAGAATCCTTTTGGTCACAACCTTGCCCCAATGAACAATATTATAAAGATGATCTACGGTAAAAATCTCACATACTTATATAGAAAATAGGGTGTTATCTTTGAGAAGGAATATGATATTTGATATATTATACATTTAAAAGTATTTTTATAATAATTTTCATCAGTTTAAAAACATTCATAATTAATATTTTCATTCATAATTTTTATTTCCAAAATTCACTAACCCAAAAAAGGCATTTTATTACGTTGGTATCAATTTGACACGCATGCGAGCGGTGAATCTTAAGTTTCCCACAGTGTAAGCAACATAAGCAAACAGCCGACGAGTCAACATAGGTATGAAGTTGCAACCGTTCGCACGCGTTCGCATTGGGCTGCGTCATATGTTGGTCATAGGCCCGCTGTTCCTTTTCAGCGCGAATTTCAAATTTCAAAGTTCAACTCCCCATATCTCGCTTATTTATTAACCAATATAAAAAATAATTGCATATATCGTCTTGTGATTTTTCATTTAAATTTATTAGCCAATAAAAAAATTTCCTTAACAGACAAAAGCGACAGTGTCCACATACTGTCAAAAATGAGTTAAATGTGCAGTTTTGTATGGAAAATTATCTAATTTTAGATTCAAAGTTTTGTTGTAGCAAAAACAGCAGTGTCCAATACAAAAATGACAGAACTAAACAAAAGTTTTTTGCCAACAATTTAAGAAAATGGAATCTGCCGCGTTTGTTTCTATATCGACGCCTCCTACGTATAATATCGTAACCTACAAATTGACGATTTTGAGTTTTTGGTGGATTTTGTCTGTATTTAACTATATTTTGAATTCTACCAAAACAAAAAAAATATTTTGCCAATAATAAGGGCTTTTTTGGGGCGTTTTCTGTCGTATCTACAACCAATGCGTATGAACGAAAAATATTTTCAAATGCTCCTCCTGTAAAATCGCATTTTGTGGGTTACGATATTATATATACGTAGGAGGCGTCGATATGCCTCATATCGCCGTTCCGGAAGAACAGTGACATAGATGCAAAAACTTAAATTTTGCAGGAGAGAAAAAAAACGATTTACAGATGTATAAAACGTTAAATTGAAAAGGTAGTAAGGGACAGAAAATAATGAGATCTAGAGAGTATTTAGAATATGTATTTAACTTTCATTTACCAGGGATTAGTTTCAACCATAAATTTCAGCTCTTAAGTGCAGTTACGTCATTGTTTCTCTAAAAATCGGGAATCAAGAATCAAGTGGAAGTCAATCCTGGTTTTTGTCAGATACTACTCTCACGTCACTCTTGAACACAACTGAACCATGTGGCGTTGTTCCATTAAACGAGGGTTAAAAAAGCTGATATTTTGACCTTGACGCAACTACCCTTAGGCATTCCTGAGTGGAACTACAGTTACGTCGATGTTCCCCTGTGTATGGGATATGTTTCTGATATTGTCTATGGACTTATTTGCATCTGAAAAATTTTTGCAGTTACTTCATTGCTCTCCCGGAACGGCGATATTATGTAATATACAAAGTATTGTCTTATATGATTATCAAATAAATCTTATTGGTTTACTTAATCATTGTGATAAAAATTTGATGTTACTGAATTTCATTCTTCCCCTTGATAGTAAATAATAGGGGTATTAAAGAACCTTTAATGTAAGAAATATAAGTGTATGTCGTAGTGAGTTGCGAAATGTCAACTGCAAATTATTACTTATACTGAAAGTATACAATTTAAATGTAATATTTTTTCAGTGCTGGAGCCTTTGCTTATATTGAAGTCGGTAAGAAATGCACCAAAGCAAAACCATATCAAGTGTTATTGAAGTCAAATAATTTAGAGTGGTGCTATCCATATCCTCGTGCCGTAACCAAGATAATGATCTACCCATTATCTTTCATGGTAAGGCTTTTAAAAACGAAATTGATGAGATCATAAAGTGCATAATATTTGTCTTATACCTCTCATGTTTAAGTACATATTATAATATAATTATTTATCAGTGAATATCTTTTTATTGCAGTATAATGATGAGGAAAATCAAGATAATTTAGATGAGCCAACTGAAGACCCTATTGTTAACATAATTTGTACTCTTGAGTACTACTCTGATGTGATGCAGTGTTATCAGAGTTACTTAAAATTTTCTGTGCAAGATAGTCAACTTGTAAAAGTCGATCTGAAAGTACACAATAACAGTAAGAAAAATGCAACTCATCATTATATTAGATACTCGAAAGCTGTTTCATAAAATTATTTACGCTCACGAAGACAATGTCTAATATTTTTCTTGCAGATATGGTCATGGCATCGACTTGGCGAATAGTAATGCGATCTCCGAAAGATGAAATGGACGCATTGGCATGTGATCTAAACACAGAATATTCATTTAAAAAGAAGAACTTTACAAAAACCTCTCAATACAATAGTGCGGTTAGTATAAGTTATTTAAATTCATTGATGCAATCAGTATGTAATGCCTCCAATTCTAACTTTTTAATTTGTTTGAAAACTATCAAAAAACTTTTTCTAAATTACAGACATGTTTTTCTGCAAATGATATTGAGTGCAGTACAAACCTTCCTATAGCTACCAGCGTACTGGCTGGGGGACTCCGTGTAGATTCTTACTCCTCACCAAACGCTCTACCCAAATTACAAATTGCTCTGAGAGTTTCTTCCGCAGAAGTGAATTTTTACAACTACTCTGAATTATTGTACGTAAAAAACCAAATACTTGGCCGTTTTTCATCTGTCCAATATGTAAACTTACATTTTTTCATTTTAGGCCGTTGTATTGCTATGCCGACAAGGAAAAAAGGTATAAAATGGAGTCAAATATTCCTTGTGGACACATTTTTTCTAAAATAAGTATCAATGATGTGAAGATGTATTCAAGCTCATGGAATAAAGAAACGGGGATACTTAAAATGGAAGCTAAAGTTTTGTAAGATAATCAATAATAATTTATTACGAACATATAATATTTTCTCTAGAAATCATAGTACCTACTCATAATTCTTTTTCTAATTAGGCTTGATTTACTGGACGGTTCAGATCTCTGCCTGTCCCGAGTTTTGTGGTGTAAAAATTCATGTCTCAGTGTCTGGTGGGGTGGACCTATTCCGCAAAAGGCAGAAAAAGATCAAACTAGATTTGGAATAGACCTCAAGATTTTTCAATCAGGATCTCAAATCGGACCACACTTGATCAATGCATGCAGTGCTGCTTTTAAACAGGTATAGTTGAGATGGTTTTTATTTACGTAACCTTTTGAAAATTAAAAAATATATATATTTAACTCCGGTTTCCAATAGTTGACAATAGTAAAAATAAAATAAAAATTTGACCTTTAACAAGCCAATATTGTACCTATTAAAATGATGTCTCTGTAATGTTTTGGATTTACGTAGTTATAGAAGTCAATGTGAAGTATTTGATAAATTTAGTATGAATAAATACATCTTTAGCTTTGTGAAAACGCTTAAAATCTTTTATGATTTTGTGTAAAAACATTTTGATTTATTTTGTGTGTTATTTTCAATCTGCAGAGCGACGTACAAGAGAAATCAGTGGGAGATTTCACAGTCCTCGATCCTGCGGCCATGTATCACAAGTATTTACTAAGAAATGACACCAAGTTTCCTTTGGTCTTGGGACAGTGGCAATCCACCCAGAGTATCTCCTTGAACCCACAAACAGCTTCAGTGTACTCGTGGTTTACGAGCAAATGCCCCAGACAACTTACATTATCACTGACTAATCAGCGTGATCATGTGTCTAATGGTAAATTGATACTGTTAATAGGTAACCGAACAAGAACGAATGCAGGAGCCTTATGGGAATTTTTTTGTAATTCAGCTAGCGTGTCCATTGTCTGTCCATCAAATGCCAAAGTGGTTTTATTTTTTATAGCACTTAATAAAAATATAATACATTCAAAACAACTCCTTAATTTTTGTCTTCAGTTGTTGGATATGTTGTTGTAGTACTAATAGCGCATCATTACAGTACCTGTAGTACTAGCAGTGGATTAGGGTATAACTTTAGACTCTAAACTCTCTTTTGAATTGCATAACAAAATCTCCAAAGCGCAGAGTACGTTAGGTTTTATATTTCGAACTAGCAAAAACTTTTAGTCCAAAGTTCCTGATTTCCCTGTATAATACTTGCGTTAGAAGTAATTTGGAGTACTGTGATGGTGAGGGTGGAGGGAGGGGGCGCTCTGCACTGGGGCGTACAGGCCGCATCTCCTCTCAGTTAATACTGTTAATTAAAAATTAAAACCTTTAATTTGAGCTTTTTTCACTCAATATAGTTTATATTTATGTGTTATGGTTTTCTGTTGGTTTTCTAAATAAAATTAAAGAATAAATTTTCCATCGTTTTCTTATATACCTACATTTAGTTTGTTTTCTAATATTTAAGAAGAGCTTGAGAGAAAGATCTGTGGTAATAATACCAAATTTTTACATACTTTTACCATCAGAATGTAAAGATATTTAATGATTTGTTGCAATAGATCAACAGTAAAATTAATGATACGTAATGCTTTTTGCTATAGAATTCCAAATTGATAAGTGTGGTGTACAACACTGCAGTTTGCATGAAGAAAATCGAAGTTTGATAATATTGGTTGAAGCAATGAGTCCGTGGCAGCGTGTTATTACCATAATGGGAAGACTCACATTTAGTAACTTACTCCAGCAATCGGTGGAAATAAAGGTAAACTTAAAATGGTTTTAATTTAGTTTTCTCTTTGTGGAACAGTACGAAGTATTGAGATATTTGTTCTTACAGGTGTTTGGAAGCAAAGGATCTAAACCTTTTCCGATATTTATTGTTGATGGAAACTCAAGACATCCTTCTTTGATAATCAGTGATGATGCTGACATCACATTTCGGTAAGATTATGTTCTCTATTTAAATACACAAGATTTTATATCTTAATTCCTGCCAGTAGTTTTTTAGCAGTGTTTTATAATGAATTACTTTTAATTCTAAGCAAAGAAACTTAACCACGCCAAAATAGTAATTGATAATCAAAACCCTTAAATTGTCCTATTTATATTCATTAGTAAGTAAATAATATAGTGTAAAAAGTGTTTTAGAAAAGACAAAAACCAAAAATTGTGTTGTGAAGATATCTTATTATTTATTGTAAAACTATAATATTATATTCTGTTATTTTACTCTTGTAGAATTCGATTTGCGGGATCAACAGGCTGGACTGGTGATATCCCATTGAAAGAATGCCCTAAGGACAATGTTCCATGGCTAGTTAAAGGTAAATCACTAAAAAAGTATACATTTTTTAGTTCAATACATGCTTTTTAAATTATTTTCTTACAAAATAAATAAATTTCAGAAAAAAACTCAAGTACTTCTTTACTTTCAGTGCCGATGCAGAACAAACTGGACATATCAGTGTGGTGTAGAGTCATAATGGATCCTGGCATAGGGAGAATTTTAGTTGTGATTTCACCAATATACTCAGTTAGATCTCATTTCCCCATGCCACTAGAGGTAACCACATACATAGTACACACTTTTAATATAACATTTCAATGTACCGCCGGAAAAACATTGTGTGTTACAAGAAGTAAAATTCTAACTAAATCATGACCGTGAAAAAAGTGGATTCGAAAAATGCAGAATTTTAGAATCTCTGCATACTTCAAATTATTTGGGATACATTTGTACTACTAACTAACTAAGAGAGGATAGAACGCCACACCACTCTGTCCTGGCATACTAAAAAAATAAATATATTATGATGCGACTGTACCTGGATGTAGAAGTCAGGGAAGGTCGAGACAGACATGGCACGATCAAGTAAAACAAGTGCTTGAAAGTGAGCATGTAAGAAATCGGAATAGTCGACGTGCGTGCATGAAAAGATGTATGAATGTGGAGGAAGCAAGAGAAGTATTTACATACAAATATGTTTTATAAATTCTAAATTAATTATTACCAGGTTGTGGTCTAACAATAAAAATTGCAGCTAATAATGGTTCCAAGACAAAATTAATACTTTTTTATGATTCTCAACCGGAGTAGTCAAAAAAATAATTATGTAATAGCATATCTAGAAATGTATGTTCTTTCAAAATAATGTGTAACGTTTTATTCTAGATTTCGGTGGAATCAGAAAGCCCCAAATGTGTAAATGAACTATTCATTTTGGGCAAAAGCTTTGCTCATCCATTAACGATTGCTGGATCTACAGATACAAAATACACAATATCATTTTATGGAAGGTAAAAAATTTATCTTTTTATTATTATCTTTTTATTTTCAATTAATAACACTTAGAAATAAGGTATTTATTAATTCATGTTAATTTTATCACAGCGAAGAAAGTAAAAACATCAAAAAGACCACCTTCCCCTTTACTTTTGATAAGGAGCAAACACAATTTCAGAATCGAAGTAATAAATATGATGTCGCAACTACACACCAGAATATTGACGAATGGTAAAAAAAAATATACGTTCATGATAAAGATTTCAATAGTTTGATGTCCTCACGAATGTAATGATTATTCATATATATTTTTAGGGAAAACGAAAGTCAACTATGGCCTTATACAACATATGATGACGGTGATTACAAATGGACTCCTCTACATCGAAATTATCCTCAAGAAGTTATAGTATGTTCTTAGTATTTACAGATATCTACTTAATATTAAATTCACATTTACATTCAAGTAATAAATACAATGCTTCAACGTAGAATAAACGTAAAATCAATCCAAATATTGAGTTTCCATTGAGTTTTCCATTGATTTTAATGATATTGGCATCAAATCAAGAGATAGATAGAATAATTATTGACTTGCACTGTTAAAAATATTTTTCTATTACAGATTAGAACGAATTATGAAATTCCATCCGTGGATTCTGCGGTAATCGAAATTACACCTTGGACATTATTTTGCAATTGTTCGGGAAATAACATCACCTTCTATGATTCTGATAAACTAGAAATTTGTACTCTTCAGCACATGCAAATCGCAACTCCATCTTTAAAAAGTGTTGATGTAAGTAAATGCCTTGTATATTTTTAGTGGCCTATTTATGGATTTTTGTCATTTGTGTATAAATATTTTGTATTTTTCATAGCCAAAATTCTTCTTTGGTTTGAAAATTCAAGATTCTTGTCACCTTTCTGCGCCACTATCTATTAAAACAGAAACCAATCAAGAGAATGATGTTCCTGAAGGCACTGTTGCTATTAATTTATCGGAATCATTAATTATTCACACTCCATCAAGTGTAAGTATATATTTTATTTTTTATCTCATTAAATTACACAGTTCTGCCATTTTCTTAAAATTTACTGTCCTGAGTCTGATTCTCACATTCCTGTTATTTGAAAACAATATTTTAATGGTCAAATGCATGACTTTTCTGTTGAATTTCATTCAAGGATTGTTCTGTCTACAAACAAGATAGATATGTAACTTTTTGTATCCTAATTGTATAATATTTTCAAAATAAAACTCAAACGAATGGAAACTTTATTATATAAAAAAAAAATCTATTTGAAACTTTAACAAATGGTTAAAACAAATTTATATTTCAATCCGCTTGTATTAGTTCAGTCCTATTGGTATAATTTGCTTTTGAATAAGCACTTATTTATTCGTATTTAATCATCAGGTTTCAGTTTTGGGGATAAGTCATGAAATAAAAAACAACATAAATGTCTTCAGATTTTCGAGTTGTTTTGTGCTCCTCAATGAGACTGATATTGACTTTGTGGTAAGTTCAAAACAAATTATCTCATATTACAGCGAATTTCATTTAATTTAATAATATTTAAATCGAGGCTTTGTAATGCATGTTTCCAATTATTTTAAACGTAAAAATAAAATTGATGCTTGGAGTGAATTTACTTACGTAACAGTTACGGAATGTGGACCTGTTCTGAAAGAATTCACAAGAACTGGAAACCTATCGTTTAGCTTGGAGGCAGTTTGTGGCATCTACAAATATGCTCCACATTCCACATAGGAAGCGAATATAGATTGATGATGATGAATTTACTAAATGATAATTAAAAAATCAAATTAAAAGCCTTTCCTTGATGGTCAATGGCATTTCAGTAAGTAAAAAAGTCTAAATAACTTCTTTTTGTTAAAACAGAATAAAACAATCTCAAACAAACTTTTTAAGTTTCGTAGATATAGCTGTTTTACTGTCTATTTCTATATAACACAGTATTAAAAATCAATCACAGCAACCAAGCGAAACGAGGTATAAGGATTGTCCATTTAATAATAGGTACAACTCATATCACTTTTCGCTTCATTACTGTGATAAATTTTTGAAAAAAGTTTCAATGTATTACCCCATTTATAGAAACATAATAAAGCTTGATGGTCTCCAGTATCACCGTCTACTTTGCATAATATGTTCATTGTGTTTTCATTTTAGGTGCCCATAGTAGTGACATGCAAACGAGACAAAGATCAGACGTATATTGCAGTATCTAAGGATAGTACGCCACAGCTTCTAATAAAAAATAATTCAGATATTTCTATTGCTGTGGGACAAGCAACCCGCAAATGTTTTGATTCAATTCAGGATAAAGATTATGAAAAGGTACATATTTTTTAAATGTCTGTATTATATTATATATTTTTTAATTTTATTGTTATACATAAGATCAAAAAGTAGTGAGAACATAATATTCAGAGATTTAAATGGTGACGGTTGTGGTATAATCTTCAACTTTAAAAACTATAAAAGGAACATAACTGGGAGGAGGATAAGAGAAAATATGATAAAGACAATCTCCATCTGTGGTGTAATATAATGTGAGTTTCATAATGTTTTATATTGAATTTATTTTTCAGGTTGTGGAAGAATGTGAAATGACCACGTGGCACCGCAGGGTTGATCCAACAAAAAGAGTTTACTATTCTATGCCTACAGTTTCTCAGCACTTCCCCGATCTCTTACCCAACTCAGCTTTTAGTACCAGAGATCCACTCTCACATATTTTATTCGCTTATATTAATTTAGGTAAGTCCTGCAAAAAAAGCTAAGTGTGTTATTAAAATACGCCCGACCAATGTCGATGGAAAAATGAGATCGGGCGACCTCGATTGACTTATTACACCTAAGCGACTGTTATTGATCGATGGCAAACAACGCGAGGGTGTACTAAAATTTATGTATTGTTATCTATCGGCCATGGATCGAGGAGAGGGAGAAACAGCGAGGTGCGCAGAGGGTGCCGGGGCGGGATCATGCAGGACGCAAAACCCATCGATCGACCGTCGGTCGATAGGCCTTGCGTCGATTGATGGACATCGACCCGTATTCGTCGATTAGCCTTCAGCTATTAGACCAATCGGTCAGGCGTATCTAATAACACCCTAAGGAAGTTATGCGTGTTTCAAAAAGGCATTTTAATGATAAAATTTCTACACTTTTTGTACAATTTCAGATAACACCCTTGTGTGGTCAAGTCCTGTTAATGTTACGTGTACGAGTTCCGAGCAGTTTGTCAAGCTGCCCGGTTTTAGTAAGGACATTAAGGTCACAGTTGTCTTCCACCCACACTCCACTTATGTAACCATAGAAAATGTGACACAGGTTTGTGAACGTCCTCATAATATAAATACCGCCAAATTCGAACCTAGAGATTCTAATCCGGAGTCCGCAAATCTACCACTAGACCACAACCCTGTTCTTAGACTACTAAATTAAAGTATTTGCTTAATTTGAACTGTTTCTCATTACAGGTGGATATTTCTGCAAGTGATATTTAGTCTCGCTTATCTGGTAATACTTATAGAAGTCCAGAATCTGATGGATTGTCTCTGCTACCGGTGAGTTGAAATTGGAATGTATGGTAAAATATTTTAGATAAATGGGGTTACTGTTTGCAAAACCCGTCAGATTCTATAATTTTGAAAAATAACATGCAACTGATTATTGTATCCCTTTAACAAGTGTACTATATTTTGGAATCTGCTTTTTAATAAATGAAGCCAAATTTTTATCTAATCTTATTGAAAATTGAAAACATGAAATCATCCTTCATTAAATTACTTTAAGCCAAATAGTTTAAAGATTTTCTATGTCCAAGTTTGTAGATTTCACAACAAGGATACAGATTGTTTTTCTGGATTGTTATGTCTTGTTCTAGGTTTCGTGTTGCCAATGTTGCAGAGCACATTATAGTATCTATCATCTCAGTCGTGTCCATTATCTCATCAGATGATGGAGACTGCAATGTACTCTAAAGTATCGGTAACGCAAACCTTTAGAACTCAGTATAACAACCTAAAATAATCTGTTTACTATGTCCGTAAATAAATCTAAGAAAAATCAGGTAATAGTTCAAGTATGTTATGAATGTGGCTTTGTGTAGTAATACTCATAGAATTTTCTTAATAAAAAAAAAATATGTGCTTTTCTTTTTGGCAGAATATTGATGCATCATTGTTTTCGGAAAGTGAAACAGTTGGTAAGTCTTTGTTAACATTTGAAAAAATACTTCATAATCATTGCGTTACAACCCTGCCATGATAAATTACATGTTTCCAACATAACAAATTTTATTAAAATTTGTTTCCAAAGATTATAGTATCAATCTGTTTTGGATATATAAACATTTTACTTCCAACACTTCAGTATAATTACAATATGATGCTACATGATCTTTACGTGCTGCATGAAAGTTTCGTAAATACATACTGACAACTAAATACAACGATTTACTACCTTACACGTTACACGTATTTTTGTACACCTTTACTAAATAAAGTGAGTTCCTGTTAAGTGCCGGGAATAGTACTGTGACATTCTGTAGAAAACTATTATCTAGTGCCGAAAACAGTAAAAAGTAAGTGAAACATACAACTAAGCAAAGTTGAAAATGTTATAATTTCCTTATTTTTCCAGCTAGATGCGTTTTAAAATGTCATTGAACTGTAAATTTTGTCTATTCTCGATTTACCACAAAAAACTGGGGGCCGAAGAGAGTTTTATTTTCCATCAGTTGAAGTTCTGTTCGGAGTTGAAGTTTGGAATGCGAAAATTTAGTATGGAGAAAAATGAGTGTGATGTTTTAGCGAATATTATGCATAAAAAACATTTTTGAAAAAAAACACTCAATAGCACCATACCGTGTCACCGCATAAAACAACAAAAAAACTTTATGATTCTCAAGAGCCCTTTTCGCAATGACGACACGTTGTATATTTTCCTTTTTTTCCACTTGTTATTTTTCACGCTATTTATCTTCTTTTTTTTTTTTTTTTTTTTGTTGTATTGTTTATTTGATTTTGATTTTCAACTATGTTTCATGTGCCGTTTTTGTCATGGGCTTTATATGCCGTTTAAGTAACAATAAAAAAAATAAAAAAAATAAATGTGGTGATCAAATGTATTTTATTGTTGTAAGCATTTGTTCACCACATTAATCTGTCACTATTTACGAAACATTATGCCGTATGTAAATGTCAAGTGGCAGCAGACAATGATCTTATGTTAATTATTTATTAATAATTTTTCCTTAGATCCAAACCCATCCACACCACATCGTAAGGCTAGTCCTAAAGAACAACAAACTGAAATTTCTAAAGGTAAAAAATGCTCCTAATACTGCTTATCAATTGGTATGTTTATAATATTTTATTATTTATATTAATCTCAACGATTTGTGTTCTAGAAGTACAAATTAATGCAAAATTCCCCCTGGTCTTATAAAAACTGGTGCCTATTTGAATTTAGACATTGGTTCTGCTACTATTATGTTGATTTCTGGGGGCGAAACTGTTCAAGAGTTTCCTTCCGGAGAAGTGGTCTCTGTCAATTTGCAAGATCTCTCTATTAAATCTATACCAAATGAAAAGGTAATATTTTATTATTTTATTGTTCCTCATAAGTATGTACCAAATACATGGCGCATTTTATGTTCCAATTGATTTATAAAGTCTGACAATATGTACATATGGAATATGATGTCGGTTAAGTGACCGCCCCTAACAAATAATGTCATCCAAACCAAAATGGCCACCAATTGACCAGGAACATAAAATGTGCCCTGTATAATATTTTTAAATATAAAACTGTAAAAAAAAAGTCTAATGAATTTGACCAGAAATGACATTTTTACATCTTATTCCCCCCTGAAAATAGTAGTCGATGTTAAATAAGATACACCAGGCTTAGTAAGTATGGAGTACACAACGGAGTTCTGGTACCAACCCTTATGTATGGTAGTGAAGCGTGGTGTTGGAAAAAGAAGGATGAAAGTAGACTAAATGCTGTTGAAATGCGATCTATGTGTAGTAAGACTATGTATGATAGGTGTACAAATGTCGAAATTTAGAGCAGAGTGCAAGGCTGAGATAAGCATTATCGACAAAATTAAGAAAGGGCTTTTACGATGGTTTGGTCATGTGGAGCGAATGAGTGATGAAAGAACAGCTAAAAGAAGTTTAAATGCATGTGTGCCTGGATGTTGGAGCCGAGGAAGGCCAAGAAAGACTTGGCATGACCAAAGTACGACAAGTACTTGAAAGTGGACATGTGAAAAGTCGTAATAATCGGCGTATGTGCATGAGAAGATGTATGAATGTAGAGGAAGCAAAGGAAAAAAAGTCTGTCAGGACAGAGTGATATGGCATTCTACCCTCTCTGCTAGTTAGTTAGTTAGTTAGTTAGGCTTAGTAAAAATACGTTGGATATAGTTGCAACTTTTGCTTTTGTGATGATCCTAGAAAGTTTTCGTAAATTGCTTTTTAAGTAGTAAAATGGACTGTGATTTTGTATGCTTAACCAGCTGTTAACGACTAACAATTTTTTAATGTGGTTTCTCATGTAGTATGCATAACAGTGGCGACACAGCAACGCTGATTTTACGGATGACTTACTTAAGCCTGATGCATCTTATTTAGTGGCAGCTCATGTAAAAGATTTTGGTTACTATGCGATCTTATTTGTTTTACATCTTGACCTATAAATTTGTCTCATAATACCATGAATGTTTTCACAGGGATCTTCACTACAACTAGAAATAAATGAAATCCAAATGGTCAATCGGCTACCAGTTGTTGGTGATTACGATTTTCCCGTTATTTTAATTGGCACTTCACCTGCGGAGAGTACCAAATGTAAAAAAACTCTTATACTTAGTTTCAAACTAGGATTAGAAGTGTGGCACAAAAGCGTCAAAATAGATTATGGTATTTTTTTTCTTAATGTATATTCATCTTGCATCGTATAAACTGTAGGTAGTTACTATTTAACCTTTTTTTTCTAGGGTTGATCAGATCTTTCTTTGTCTGTGGGTGATTTTCCTCCACATTTCGGCAAATATTTTTCAGTTTTTTGGGAAAATTTTTTTTTAGAATTTGGCCCCC